>JADKXX010005105.1:0-111498 GCA_017310255.1 Butorides virescens
GGCTTCCCTCCCCAGCACACCTGAGAGCCATGAGCCCTTGGGTGGAGCCAGCTCCCCGGGAGCTCCCTTCTTCTTGGCTGGGGCTTCGTGGCCCCCAGGCCTGAGCTGAGGTGCGGGTGGTGGGGTCCTGGGGCTGGCTGAGCAGTGGGGCTGTCCAGGGCCACCATGCATGGGCCCCGCCGTCTGCCTGGTGGCCCCTGGACCCCTGCCTGCTCCCGTGCCGGCAGAGCGGCGGTGGACTGCCTGGGTTTTCGTGGTGCATGGTAAGTAGCATCTCTGCGTGATGGGGAACGAAGCTGAGTCCGTGTGCATCCCCCCTGTGTTGAAGTGTGAATGTTTTAAACCATTAACATTTCCGTATGTGTTAAAATGTTAAGCGGCTGAGTTCTGTAAAGCTTAACTACTCCTTAAATCTTGCACCTTGCAGTGCATCGGTTCAGCAGGCTGGAAAGCAAAAGCAGGGTTTGCCTGTAAGTGCTGGTACATGAGCAAGGCGTTCGTGTCTGTTCCTTCTGGAATATCGAAACTGCTCGGCCCTCTTGTCCTTACAAATGGGGCGGGCTGGCACCCCAGTGGGGAGCTTCTGTTTGTTCTCTCTGCACAGTTGCTGTTTTCTGATGATTTGTCGTAGATCCTTTCAACTCTGAGTCTTAAAGCAGGATTAAAGTTGGTTAAGTTGTCAGGAAAAAAAAAAAAAAAGCCTAATTTGCTTTGGCCTGCCTTGCTCCTGACATTTATTCTAAACCAAGATGATTAGCATAGCAAAACGTGTTCCCAGAGCCGGGGAACGCGTGCGTCCATTGAGAAGGGATTTGCAGGCTGGCTGCTTGTGGCAGCCAATGTTCTTGTCTGGCTTTTAATTTGTTTGTTTGGATGTTTGATGTGTTGTTAGGGGTTATAGGATTGAAAAGCTTCCAAAAGTCTTATCCAGCCTCTCAGAACATCACTCCAGAAAAATACATATTTACTTTTGGATAAACAGATGTTCATTGTAGGAAGTAGGTGCTTACCTTTATTTCGGGTGAGGGATCTGGGTATTCAGTTCAAGCTTTCAGCCATTGCTCGCTGGGCCAAGTTGACACCACGTAGTTTTTACTTGCTTCAAATTCAGTGACGTTTTGTGCTGTTGTTCCTGACAAAACTGAAAGAGCAGATTCACTTTTGAAACCCAAATTGGCTCTTGCAGCCGCGGTGGCTGCTGTTCTGTGCCGCCAATAAATGGCGCTGCAGGAGTCGAGGTCGCTGCGGGTTTCTTGCAGGCAGCCCCCGCCTTGTCACGCACGTTCTAGGACGTGCTACGAAAATGCCCAACTTCTTAAAAAAATGAAATGCTTCAAGATGTACTCAACCATGAATCCATCTTGTTATTAAATATCACTGTCTTTGAGAGAATAAACTTCCTTTTATTACAAAAGAATACCCTGATGATGAAGGGGGGGGGGGGGGGGGGGGGGGAGAGAAAAAGGGTTCTTTATTCGCGGTAGGGGAAGGTGCACTCTGCAAATCAAGTTCAGGTGTGACTCTGCAAATCAAGTTCAGGTGTAACCATTGCAGTCCCTAACCAAGGGGGGGCTCTGCTCTTGATCAGGTGGGTTGCTCTTGGCTTCCACGCAGCTGCAGCAAGAGCAGAGCTTAGGCCTAAGGCTGCACATAGTCCTTTTGCCCTCAGTAAAGGGTCACCAGGCTTGATGAGCTGCTCAAATGACTTGAAATGGATAAATTAAATTACCTTTTTTTTTTTTTTCTCCAAGTGAGGATGGGAAAGTGGAAAACATTATTAGCTCCAGAAGAATCTTAGAATAGAAATGGGCTTTGCAATATGAATCTTGGCGGGACCAAGGCAGGATTAAACACATTAAGAGGGGGGAGTGCAAGGCTGTGCAGAGAGGGACAAGCAGCGGTGTCCGGAGGGGATTTCTATTTTAAGGTTATAGTGTAAAATGCCTGAGTATAATTTGGTACACAAATCCTGTATGATGTGTTCTATGCTTGCCACTCAGAGCCTCGAGACCCTGTGATTTGTTAGGCATCAGTCTAGGTGAGAACTTGTCTACATTTAATTTTGATGAGGTGCTCATTAGTTCAGTCGCTCATCTCCATCCGGCGTGCTTTGTGGCTAATGGCTTTGATGATGATGGCACTAAATCATACACTTCAAGTTTATCATTTCTTAGCTGCTTAGAACTAATCCTGAAACTTTCTTAACAATTTTGCATCTAGACAAGGGTCTGTCTTCAGAGGTTGTGGAAATCAAAGTCTGTGAAAAGGTAAAAAGCCTGGTTTGTACCGTGGCCCATCCTTCCCCACAGCCCCTTCACACCTACCTCCAGTCTCTGCTCATCGGTACCGTGCCACATCCAAATGTGTTTCTGACTCTCGGTTTGTGTGTTTCTAGAAGTGCAGGGCTGCGAGTAAAGTGAAGGAGGAAATTTTCTTTTCAAGATGAAAAGACAAAAGAACTCCCTGTAATCAAAACAGATCCAGCAAATAAGATAATCATTACATCGTTGGAGGCAAGGGGGCTGCGGGAAAGTCAAAGTTACTCTGGAAGAATTAAATAAATGGTTTGCACGGCCCCAGCATAAGAGAGCTCGTCTGCAGAGTTGTATTTGGGGGTTCAGAGCCAAGCAACCCCCCGCCTGCAGCATTTAGTTCCTGCTTTAATGGTAGCTCTGCAAGGCAGAATGGATCTGAGAGAGGGAAAGCTGCTCTCTGCATTACGAAAATTTCTTCAGAATAGCAAGGGAATTTAGTCTTTAATGCTAGGCCTATATTTTCATCGTTAATAGAGTCGTTTGGGTTGGAAAAGGCATTTAAGATCAGCAAGTCCAACTGTTAAGCTAGCACTGCCAAGTCCAGCACTAAACCATGGCCCTAAGCACCACATCTATGTGGGTTTTTTTAAATCCCCCCAGGGGTGGGGACTCGACCCCTTCCCTGGGCAGCCCCTTCCAGCCCCTGACAGCCCTTTGGGGAAGGAATTGTTCCCCAGGCCCAACCTCACCCTGCCCTGGCACAACTTGAGGCCGTTGCCCCTCGTCCCATCGCCCCTTCCCTGGGAGCAGAGCCCGACCCCCCCGGCTCCCCCCTCCTCTCAGGCAGTTGTAGGGAGCGATGAGGGCTCCCCTCAGCCTCCTCTGCTCCAGGCTGAACCCCCCCAGCTCCCCCAGCCACTCCCCAGCAGCCTGGGGCTCCAGACCCCTCCCCAGCTCCACTGCCCTTCTCTGGACACGCTCCAGCCCCCCCAGGGCCTTCGGGGAGGGAGGGGCCCAACCCTGACCCCAGCATTCGAGGGGCGGCCCCCCCAGTGCCCAGCACAGGGGCACGGTCCCTGCCCTGCTCCTGCTGGCCACACCACCCCTGATCCAAGCCAGGATGCTGTTGGCCCTCTTGGCCACCTGGGCACCCTGCTGGCTCCTCTCCAGCCGCCTCTTGACCAACCCCCCCAGGTCCTTTGCCGCCGGGCAGCTTTCCAGCCCCTCTGCCCCACGCCTGGAGTGTTGGGGGGGGTTGTTGTGACCCCAGGGCAGGACCTGGTCACTGAGTCTTGTTGAGCTTCATACTGGTCCCTTCTGAGACGTTCATAGCCATCCGTTGCAGCACTCTGGTTGCGTGAGTCATCCCACCATGTTGCCATGATGGCAACCATATCAAAGTTTTCCCGATGCTGTGATTGGATTCCTTCTGTGGACACAAACATCTTAATAATACTGTTAGTCACTGCGACAAACGTTGGACTTGAAGAAAACTAGAACTGAGATGAAAGAATAGAGTTTTTATTATTTTAGCAGCTGAGTGTGTCATTACATCAGAGTCGGTATTGTGCGGCAAATTGCAAGCTGTAGTGAAATTGCTTTAAAATATATCTGTATATATTTTTCTAAAACTGTGATAAAGTCGTTCAACAGCGCATTGAAATGGATTTCTGGCTGAACCGTTACATCTCTCTTACGGTGGTATGGGGACAGATGGCAGTGATTTTTCTCCACAGCCTCCAGCAAAGCTGATGCGATGCCTTGCCTTCCCCGGAAAGGTTTTCAAGGGAAAGACAAGCGCACGTGGCCAAAATGAATCTGCGTTGTAACACTGGCTTGGGGTTTCTAAAGCAAACTTTTCATCAGCTGACAACAGTGTGCTGGTGATAATTACGGGATGTCCTATCAGGCGAGTAGTTGGTTATCACTGGAGAATGAGCTATTAATCAGAATCCATTGCACATGTTTTGCAATAAGTTTTTGGAGCAGATGTCTCCTCACAGATGTTTTTAATGCAATAATTGACTGGTCCATGACTTGAGGACGACTGTAGTTGCTCCCAGGGCTCCAATGCGTTTGTGGGTTTGGAGATGCTCTCTGTCACTCCACGCGTTCCTGGGGGGACTGGGATTGATGGGAGCCCACCCGCTGTGAGAGCGCTGCTGCACGTACAGTGGCAAAGTTGTTCTGTGATTTTTATACGGAGGTATAAGCATAACATAAATTGCGATGTTTTTCAAAGGGTTTTCTTTTCAAATTGTTGCTATTTTACCAGTCACTTGGCAGCTCGGAGGAGGCCTGGCGAAAATGTCTCTAAGTACAACCTGATGCACCGCTGCTTGCCTGCTCCACCAGAATCGCTGTGCAGTGGAACAAAATGCTGCGTTGTTAAGTGAAGTCATTTGGAGTTATAAATCAAAATGAAGCCACCAAACATTGTAAATCTAGGACTGCCTACTAACTTACGGCTTTGGGATTGCCTGCTGTTCTGTGCCGTGTTATAGAGCGTTGTTGGGAGCGACGTTTAATTTACTTGCTTTAAATTAATACTGTGATGAAAATCCAGCTTTGCTTTAGTCACACGAGCTTTCGCCCTTCTGCTTTATAGAAGCCTGTTCAAAACAACCCGATGTCTCTTCTTTTACAGCCTTCGACAAAAGAAAGGAAACGTGGCCCAGAAGCACTGGACTGGACCAGCGAACATCGCGAAGTGCAAGCCCTGCCCTGTGGCACGTGCCAGCGCCGTCTGTGGGTCCGACGGACACACGTACACCACCAAGGTCAGTTCTGCTTGTGAGCCGAAATCCTGCCGGTCGTGGCCATCCAGGCTGCAGGGTGAAGCTGAAATGGCTTTTGTTGTCAGGCAGTATTAAATTGGAGTCTGCTTTAGTTCTTGGTGTGGTTCAGTGTCAGAAGTGGTGATCAATGTAGGCTTTTACGTTCTTGACAAACAGCAAATCGGAATGACAAATCAGAACCTTACGGCTTGCGTGATTCGTGTTTCTCTAAATAGCTCGTCCTTGCTAATGAAGCAGAACAATTTCAATATTGATGATGCAACAGAAAAAATTCATTTGATCAGATTGGCTTGTTCGGCCAAGAGGATTTTGAGGTAGTTCTTGGTTTTAAGATTTGGTTTCCAAATGGTAAAATAACTTGGCAGTACCATTGCTCTGTGATAGATATCTTATTTTTTCTAATTATTATTTTTTTTTAATCCAGGCTGCATGGGTAACATATTACAGTTCATTTAAACCACAGTTTTAATAGGCTTGTGTGCCAGATGCAGCATATATGGTGCCGTAAAAAAAATTCCCATAACCCAGCGGGGATAAATTGGCTCATTGTTATACTGAAAACAAGATCACCTTAGGGCTTGAGGCAGTAAAAGAAATCGGCTTCACAGCCATTCAACAGTCCTGACCTCCCATTAGCAAAGAAAGCCTTCCATGTCTGGCATGTGTGTTCCATAGACAGCACGTCAGGCACTGGAAGTGACATTTAGGGAATACCCCTAAGGTTTTCTTCTCTTCCTGCACGCGAGGTAAGGTTTGACAGCCAGGAAAACTACCCTGTAAAATCCAAAAATAATCCCCCAAAAATCCAGGAAAACAAAAAGTGATCAGGGGAAGCATTCTCTGCTGTGGCGTAACAGCGGTGATGCTATTGCCGCTGCATTCCCTTCTCAGCTGGGCAGCTTGACTTCTTCATCCATTAATGGACACAAACTTTAAAATGCTGCCGTGGCCACTTTGCTGAAGCCTCTTATCTATTCCAGCTGAAGGATTTGCATGGCCAGAGGAGAAAACCAGCAGAAACTCATCCTTGTGCACACAAACTTCAGAAAAAGGCTTCCAAGCTGCCTGTTAAACAAGCTGGTCTCCTTAATACTCTCTAGGAGTGTGTGATACAGTAATTCTGCATTGGTAATTAGGATTAAAATTGGACTTATTTCAAAACCAATTTTTTCTGTCTGAACTCTCGAGAGTCTATAAGACTTCCTGCAGTAAATAGCTTTCCTTGCATGTTCAGTCATCCCATTGAATTAATTCCTGTGCACCTTACCTGCATCCCTGTTAGCTCTGCGTCTTTTTTGACCTTCTATATTTCTCACTGTAAGATCCAAATGATTTTCATCAGAAATTCTGCCAATACCATAAATTCGCCAAACAGTTGTGACTGCGTTGTAAACCTGACGGCCATAACGAAAACATCAAACGGTTCCCGTTGCTGGCGTGCCTGACTATCGTAGACAAACCTCCCAGAAGTTGCCTCTGCTTTAGCTGGATTTTTTTTTTTTAAAGGTGACTTCATCTCATCTTTGGTTATTATGTGTTTACCTGTCAGCTGCTCCTCTCCCAGCCCTTGACAATTACGGCATCTTGATGCTTTCTTAAGTGCAGCAAACTTCCACCAATTTTGCCCACGTTCTCCACCGCTGCCTGGGGAAGGGAGGCTCTCGTTGTGTTCCCAGTACCGTTCCACAGGAGCGAGTGCTTGTCATGTCACATATTTGTAGTTGCTTTTTCTACATTTTTTTGTTGTTGTTGATTGACAACTCCTCCAGCGTCATGCTGACTGGTAATCCTTCTGCACCATCCCGTCCCAGTGGGAGGACACGCGTCTGCTTAACCTGTATGCAATATCAAGGAGATGCTTATAGCAGCGCTGTTATTCTTTGCTGCATACAGTACACTGTAAATCTGTGAGTGTATTATTGCAGTAACCTGTAGAACATCATGGCTCCGCTACAATTTCTTGTAAAAGCTCTGCTTCGTGGAATTTTTTTTTTTTTTCCCCCCTGAAAAGACCAATTTTGGTAAACAAGGTGAAAATAGTTGAGGCAGAGCATGGAAACTAAATGGTATGTTGTAATGTCCTAACAAATAACGTTTTTATGGTCAGTAATGATGATGGGTTTCTGACATCTTTTATGAATAGAATACAACTGCTTCCCCCAAACTCGCCATCAGTTTTCACCAGATAACGTGATCCCTCTTTCTTCCCCTTGAGTTGCTAAAATCGAAGCTTTACTTGGGTGATTTTCTTTCATATGCAGTGCTGTTACCATGTATTTTTTTTCTGGCAGCGCAGTGCTGGCATGTTCCAGTATTGACTGTGAAAATGCAAAAAGGTGGCCGTTTGAGTGTGGGCAAATACCACGCTGCTTTGCATTTGTATGTATGTATGCGTGCCTGGCTCCATATCAGCTGCTTTGTGAACATGTAATGATATCCTGGGCAAATGAAAGGGGTCTCACTGAGCTTGTAAACAAAAGATGGAGAGTAGCCACTACACTTCTGGGGGAAAAAAGTCTTCTGAAATGGTATATTGGCCATCTACTCACATAGGCAGGCGGTACACGCGTACGCACCAGCATTTTGATCCATCCTGGCTCAGTTTGATTTTTGCCTTTTCCTGCCAGCCCAGCGGGGGTTTGGCAGGAGGCAGGGGCTGGGCTTACAGCTCATGGCCTGGAGGAGCAGCGTCAAAGCGTCGCGCTGGTGACCGGGGGTACCGCTCAGCGCTGTCAGGGATGTTTGTACCGGGCGTTGCTCCGTCCGTCCCTTGACCCGTTAGCTGAGGTGAAAACAAAATGAGAAGGTGGTGATGCTGCAGCAGTGTGACTGGTTAGATGCAGATGGAACTTGGGTGTCAATAAATGCATGGCAATGCACATGAAGGGAAAATAACTGAATATACGTATTGTGGGCTCTCATTTAGCCCCTTGCTCTGAGAATAATTCTGGCTGTTTCTTGGAAGACATTATAATGATCACTGCCAGGCAAAAGTGCAAATAAAGTGTTAAAAAAGGAATTGAGGGCAAGCACAAAAGGTGCTTATGTTTCTCTGTAAATACCTGGACTTCTCACTGCCTTCGGTTACCGTCACTTCATCTCCAAGCTGACGTGGTAGCACTAGGAGGTGCTCAGAGAAGGGCAGTAATGGCCATCAGAGATGTGGAACCTGCAAGGAAGCACAGAATTAGCCAGAATGCTTTGGTGTGATTTTATATGAAATCATGACTAATATTGGAAAAGGAACATTGCGCTTCAGAAAACAAGATCTCATGAAATCACACATCAGTAGTTTCAAAACAAAGAAAGTATTTTGATTTTTTTTCAACTCAAAATAAAATGGTGAAATCCACCGCAGCGCAGTATTGTGCAGGCCAAAGCTATAAATGGGATTTCTATAAATCCATGGAGAATGGATCCACTGCAGGCTGGGAAACCTCAGCACGCTGGGTCCCTAAGCCAGTGATTACCAAAAGCTGGGATGACTGGTGGTGTTCAGCAGGCCTGCTTTGTTCTGTTTCTAATTTGCTTTCTTTTACTCCTTCGTAGTTTTGTTACTTCTAGGGGTCCGCCGCTTGGCAGGGCGCTAGGCTGAGGGATCGCAGGGCTGAACTAATGTGGTTCTTGGATTCTCGTGCAGAAACGGAGCCATCCGTATCTTTAGATAAGGCAAGCTGTGAACAGAGCCTTTAAGAAAGGAGCATATTCCTTTTCCATTTCAACTTTGACTCGGATTGAGATTTCTTTTTAAGCAGGTCCTGAGCATTACTTGTGTCATTGCCTGGCATTTTTCGTTTCTACCTGTTCAAAGCTTAGTTTCAGACCTTAAGGCAAAATTTAGACTGCAGAACTTGATGTGGAACGATGCTCAGTAGAGCTTGTGGGATATGGAGGACTTTGATTTGTTCTCTTTTCATGAAAATTTCAAGAAATCTGTAAGGATTCAACTCCAGGGAAGTGACATAAAATGCATTTTTAATTGTTCTTTTAAATGATGTCTTAGTTACTCCTGACTGAATAATAAAAATCTCCTGTTCATAAAGGCTGTATGGCAAAATAGCAAAAGCGTTAGCGCTTTGCTGGTTTGCGCTGCTTGATAATCCTCAGACTGCTCCACTCTTTGTTCTGGTGCTTTCTGCAGAGATTGCGTTCTGAAAGAAAGCATTTTGCTTATGTTAATTATAGTGCTGGTGATTCTGGGGACTGACTGTGCTCATCCACCTCGATTCGAAGGGATTAGGATTCTCTGAAGGCAGCCGTTTGCAGAGCGGCAGAGGAAAGGTTATTGGCCCAGCAGAAATGTGGGCTGGGTGGCGTATTCTTGGGGACCATAGCTGCGGTGTGGTGTTCTGCCTGGATGTCTCTAGAGATGCTCAATAACTGATACTGGGGGTAAAAGATGAGGGAAACAGAATTGTGGATCCTTGCTCAGGTTAACGTGTTGGCTTAATGGCAGGTACGAGCATCCTCGGGAAGTCAGTGCAGCAGATTTTCTTGAGGTTTGCTAGCTGAATGGCTTTTCATCAAAACCGACTTTATTTTTTAACAAGTAAAATTTTCTTCATGGAAAAAGACCCTGTAGATCTAGAGGCAAGAACTTCTTGATAGAACTGGGGAGAGTGATCCAACCCAAAGCACTCAATAATACAAGGCTCACAGGGAAAAAAAAAAAACAACCCCAAACTATAAACCACCATGTTTAAGCATACTGGTTGATTTAAATAGAGGCTCAGGGTTTGTAACTTGCTGTCTCAGTTCTACATAGAAACCTTCAGCATCTCAATTAATTTGAGGGCTAGTCAAAAGAAACTTATCTTTTCATCTTCCATTGGAAAATACTGAAAGGTGTTGGTTTCCAACACAAAGCTAAATGGGCAAGTATTGAAACCGATGAGAAGTCCGTGTCCAGATCCTGTGCTACAAGGGTTTTCAAAATGTCACCCAAATGACCACAACAGGAGACATGGGTGCAGAGTGCTGTAGTGGCTCTTAAGCTGATTTAGCTTCATATGTGGGAGTTGTACTGCTTGAAAATCCTGCCACCCTTCAGGCATTAAACCTTTCCGCTTCTTTTTCTGAAGCGTCTTCAAAACGTCTTGGTTGTTGCTCTGGGTTACTTCATCCGCTTCACAGAAGTGCTCAAATTGAAGGGGATGAAAATGTTTGGTTGTGGTGTGTGGTGGGATTTTTGTTCCTGTTTTGTTTCCTAGGTGATGAGCTAGTCCTACTGGGTACTGGGATTCTTTAGTTGCCCCAATAAATCAGGGCCCATGCACTATGAAATTTGAACGCAAATGTAGAACATGGCCTGTAGGTGCTACAAATGTAGAACATGACCTGTTTCCAGCAATCATTCCTAGCAAGTTTTTGGACTTGCATAATTTTGTTATAATTCTGGAAACTTTAGAAACTCTCTATCGCCCTTTCCTGGTAACTTTGAGCTCTGTGGGCTTTAGGTTTGTCAAAAATTGCACTGAGTCTCTAGTTACCACTTGAAATGTGGATGTTTTAAAATGCACCTGCAAGCTCCCTTTTTATAGAACTTTGCAAAGAGAAATGGATGTTTCCTGGGTGTCCCAGCTCTATTTAACACCCTGACAATACCAAGCACTTCCAGAGTGCATCGCAGCCAGCGTTTTCAAAGCTCTTTGAAGTACTAAAGAATTAAGCCTGTGAGGTAAGTAGGCCCTGTAAAGAGCGCTATGTAATTAGTTAATGTTTTTGTTAGCAACACATTAAGAAGAATAACTCTGTAGCTGTCAGTTTTACAGGAGGTTTAATTAAGCTAGTTAATACAGCAATTACCTGAACATGACAATGACTGCACTTAACTAATCAGAAAACGTAATTTAAGATCATCCTTATTTTCAAAACATACCACCTCAATGAGTAATGGTCCCTTCAAAGATAAAGGTACATTGGTATAATTATTATGCTTCTAATTAGGTACATTGTTGTTCTGCAAACTTTAATTAAATCATTGCAAACTAATTAAGTCCGTGATCATGTCTCTTTTTGTTTGAAAATGGAAAAATCACCTCCTGTTATCGTAACATTAGGTAACAAATTTGATATTAAGGGATGTGCAAGGGAAATCGCGCCAGCAATCAAATGTGCCTGCAGAAGGTGTGACAGCACCATTGCTGAGTTGCCTGGAGTTTTCTGATGGAGCTGGTCCGGGTTTTTAAGGCAGGGTTCAAATATCTTCTTGTGGAAATCAACAGGTTTCATGGGATGTGACTGTCCTGATGGAGTCTTCTAAAGAAAAATATTGTACAGAGTTGTTACCGCTTCCTTACTGCAGGAGCAGGTTTTCAACATTCATTCTTATTTCGTTATTTGATTCATTTTGTTGCAGGGGGTTTCCTAGCGGTAGCAATGTGTCTGGCACAAGGCTCCCAGCATTAATGACTTTATTCTCACAAATAACAAAAGGGAAGTGCCGGAGGACTAGAACCCGCCTGATGCTGGGTACCTTTGTCGAGCGCTCGCTCGACTCGGGCACGTCTGGTCCCTGTGCTCCGGGCCAGGGGGGTGTCCCTCAGCCTGTACCCTGGGCCAGCGGGACTCAAGCCATGCAGTCCAAAAGCCGGGGAAGCTGTTAGTGCACAACCGAGTCCTAAATAACAAACCTTGTCTCTCGGGTGGCAAAGCACCTAGAGCTCCGCGCCTTGCCTGCCGCAGCGGCGCCGTTTGTTTAGCTTGAGGCATGGGGTGAGCAACGTTATTTGATGAAGTGCTCTTTATCCTAAAGACACCCTGGTGTTTCTGCGGTTCTCTTTTCAGCATGGCCTCAAGGAATGAGCAGGGAAGCAGGAAAAAGGTAGATCTCAATCCTTGGTACCTTGTAATCTGTGCCAATATCTTAAGATCGTTGATGTCTAAGCAGTATTTTTGCATATGCTCAAAGAACGACATTTAACTTTTGGTCAGTTAATGGACTCACAAAAATGTCTTTCTCCCTCCTATGTTCTTTCCAGTGCTGCCTCTCAGGGGTGTTTTGGCCACAAATAAACAGTCCAGAACAAGAGATTTGTGCTTTCCCCTGGTCAGGGTGACCTCTGTTAAACCCCGAGGGAGCTGGGAACTGTAACTTTCAAACTCTGTTCAAATAACCGTGCAATTTGGCAAATTCTTGAGCTTCCTTTCAAATCCCATTTAGTTTCATGTTAAAGTGGAGAAGCTTTTGCTTTTCAGTGTTGTCAAATAGTAAATTCAAAATCCCAAACAATCCTCTACCCATTTTATGTCCTGACTGGGAAAAACTAGGCTTGTGTAACCACTAATCTGTGCATTGGGGCTGCTTCTGCGACAGCTTCCCAGCTAAACCCCGGGAATAAAGCCCCAGGAAGATATACATGCTTGCAAGGTTTTTCACCTGGCGTAGTGTGGATTCTGAGAACAGCTAAAATAGAGGCTTCTGCAGTGAATCAACAGATAGAGGAAAAAACGAAGAGCTCTGGGCAGTTTTTAGGTGGTAACGGCTGCTTTGGCACATTGCCAGGTTTGAGATTCTATGAATTAATGAGAAATTGCTGCGGCCCCAGACATGATGTCCTTTCCGAGCCTGCTTGTTCCTATCCCTTCAGTCTTTGGAGAAGGAGCCTTTGTTAACACAGTTCTGCAAACACAGGTTGGCAAAAAAAAAAAGAAGTGATCTTTATGATCCCGTGATGAATCCTCCTACACAGAGGATGCTGATTGTTTCTGCAGGAAGCCGGCTGCTTGAAACTCTGTTAGGGGCTCCTTGGGTTGTGGTTGGAAAGGGAGAAGGGGGCTCCTTGGATTGTGGTTGGAAAGGGAGAAGGGGGCTCCTTGGGTTGCGGTTGGAAAGGGAGAAGGGGGCTCCTTGGGTTCCACTGGAGGCTGGCGTGCTCTCATGTCCTGCCTTCGTGCAGGGCAGAAGAACGCTGGAGCTGTTCTGGGGACAGAGTTAGACAGCTCGTGACCTGGTTTTGTTCTTCCTTGGTATCCTTTCTTTTAAGAGAGATCTGTTACAATTCCTACCGCTTTGATTTCTACCAGGGCCAGTGAGCAAAAGGCCTGGACTGAAAGCAAAACTTTCCTGAGCTTGTACCTCCTCCAAGTTTTAAGGACTATGGGTTAAGCAGGTTGGTTTAATTGGGGGATGGCAATGTTTATCTCCTTTCTGTAACCTTGCCTCGCAGGGAAAGGATATTTTTAGTTTGTTTCTCCGTATTCTAACATTGCTCCGTCCAAACCAATTTGGCTTTGCACAGACTGGGTTCTTTGCGATTAACGTATTTTGGCAGTTTCTAAATCCGTATTTTTTTTCTTTAATTCCTGAATCTGTTATTTTACCGTAGTTAAGGCTTGTCAAAGTTGAATGTTTTAATTACCAAGTTAAGCCCGCAGAATCTGGGGGAATTTGCAATAAAATATCTCTGTTAGGCGTGTTGCTGCAAGTGGTAATGTGTCCTTCATATCATTTGGGTAACTTGAGTGTATAGAAAACACTGCACTAAACTCCCTAAAAACCCCTTCTCAATATGCAGCTGCAGTAGTCATGGGTAAATTCCATGCTGGGAAATGCAGCGTAAGAAACCTGTGCAGAACAAAATAACCTTCAGATTTCCAACAAGCGTGCACCATCACAGAGCGACGGGAAGGGATGAAGCTTCAGGCACCAAAAGGTTCCTTCTCTCGCATCCAATTCCTGTACCTTCTTTGCAAGCCGGTGGTCCCAAATGGCTCTGATGATCCTCGCACAGCTCCGTGAAGCAACGGCAAGAGCTCATCTTTTTGGTGCTGCAGAAGTGGGGGGGTCTGTGGTGGTTGCCTTCACCAGTGCTCCCACAAGATAATAAACTCTAAGTCAGTCAAACAAAAGAAGTATGCTGTTGTGGGGGTTTTATGGGTTTTCATTATTGCATTCATTTAAATTGACTAGAATTCAGTTGATAGGATTCCGTTAAATGGATCTTGTTTATATTGGATATATTCAGTTCATGTCTCTAGAACTCTTACTAATTAGACGTGCCGTGTAATACTGCAGCTCCTCATGTTTACATGGCACTTGTTACCAGATTACCCCCAAAACCCCAATGTGGGGGGGTGGCAGGGAGACAGACATGTCTGAAATACTCTTTGCCAAGGCATTGTCAAATAACAATGAATATTTTGGGGGGTTGTTACAGCAGTTTATAGCGTGGTAAAATAATTTAACCTAGATTCTTGTTTCTTTCTGGGTTTGTTGTTTTGTGGGGGCTTTGTTTTGTTTTTTAAGGGGGGGGGGGGGGGGGGGGGGGAAGCAGACTTTCTTTACATAGCAAAGACCAGTGCTGGAGAAGGGAACTCGCTTTGCTCCCAATGCCTTTCTGATTTGCCCACATATGCTTTTTGGAGAGGGATGAAATAATGTTTGGAATGTCACTGATTTTTCTCCTTCCCATTTATGAGCTTCTGCGGTGTTGAAGGCAATGTTTTTATTTAGGCACCCAGGTAACCGCTGCCAATAATCAGAAGCCTGAATATGCAACGCTCCTACTGTTGGCTTCTCAGTATTCCAGAAACTCAGAAAACCAACCTTTTTCTAGGGAGTGTTTTTAAATATATGTGCTGAAGTCTTACTGAATTAAATGAGACTGCATCTCATTAGCGTCTTGAAAAATGAAGTTACGTGAAAAATGAAGTTACGTGCTCATCTTTAGGCTGGAAGATGTAGGCCTACATCAGCCGTGTTTTACATAGTCAGTGAACATCTTGGTTAGCTCTCTAGATCACTCCAAAAGTTGGTTGTGTTCCCCCCCCCCCGGTGTTGGTTGTTCTGAGACTGAATTCTTTTTTTCTTAATTCTCATGACCACATTGCGTCACATTTATAAAAAGTATTTGTTGATGAAGCACATCACCAGTGATGACTTGCT
Source organism: Butorides virescens (assembly GCA_017310255.1). Taxonomy (NCBI): domain Eukaryota; kingdom Metazoa; phylum Chordata; class Aves; order Pelecaniformes; family Ardeidae; genus Butorides; species Butorides virescens. The sequence continues at coordinate 14,940 of JADKXX010005105.1, forward strand.
TGGGCACTGTACCCCAAAGGAGAGAACGTTAGATGCTGCTAGAAGAAAAGTGTAACTTGAGGCTTTTTCTTCTCACATGTGTGGAAGAAGCCAGCACTGAATGACAGAAGACAACGTACTTTATAAATAAGTGTCTACATTAAAATTACAGCAGGTGCACGGGGAGGAAGAGGAAGCGGTGGGTAGACTGTGCATTGTGTACTTTGAATTACTGTGTCAGTAATGATGGATGGAGCAAACAATAAAATGTGACCTGTCGCACTAGGCTTATGAGGGTATAAGCCCTAAGGCATTTGTAATTGGCTTCAGCCAGCAATGTTAATGAAGGTGGATTGGAAAATTAGATTATTTGAATGATACAGACTGCTCTACATTTTCAGTATTCAAAAGAAAAGGCTGGAAACTCAAAGGGACTGAAGCCTAAGGCTTGTTCTTTGTAAACTGTCTCTTGTCCCTTTATAATACAGCAGGCAAAGGAATAGGTTTTAGATAACAGGTTCATACTGCGTAGAATATGAGTTATTTAAAATTATTCTGTGGGGCATAGTTTTTGAACAGTGTGTGGGAGGTGCAATGCACATAGTTTCCATTAACAGTAATGGGATTTATGTGTGTATCTTCTTTATATTATGCATCATGCTCAAATGTGCCCCTATAGTATAATTGGACTAGAAAACGCATCTTGGGGTTGACATTACTCAATGAGTTGTCAGTGTGGCATGAAGTGCACAAGCGAGCACATTTCTCATACTTGAAAAAATCTGTGCAGTGAAGATGCACAGCTAAATTGGGTTTTAAAGTCGTGCACAAAGTAATTGCATCATATCAAACGTGTTTAGTTGGTGTTAGAAAGAAATTGCATTGATATTATAGACACAATGCTGAGGAGGTATTGTGATAGTTGCTGCAGGTAGAATGATAGGAGGTGGGAAGTGAAGGTGAAGTGGTGGAGGTGGGACAGAGTCCTCCAAATCTTCAAAACATGGAGTCAGCCAGGTTACCTTTCGATGGTATTATAAGGATTTGGGGTCATTTCTAGATGACTTTGTCTTTCCCTTTGAGGGCTATTCATATGCTCTTCTCCATTTCCCCCTCCCTATGCCTCCAGGTATTCTGCGTTAAGGTCTTTACTCCATCCAACCAAAGGAAATGGCAGGAGGGAGCTTGGGTTGTGGAGAGGACCTGGGAGCGTTGCAGTGATCGGCTGCAGAGGGCGTAGAAGGTGATTTGGAACCGATGGTCTTGGGACAGAGTCTGTGGGAAGGAGAATGAAGAATGCTGAGGATATTATAGTGGGGACGCTAAGAAGCAAGGGACATTAATTCATAGAAAAATTGGACTTTGTTTCACTGTTTGTAGAACAACTTCCACATACCGGGCCTGTGCCCAGACACTGGCAATTAGATGATACGAGTGGTGGTCTTTGATTCACTGAGGGGTTTCTTCCCAGAGGTAGTACCACACAAAACAAAACCGGAGAGCTCAGCTCGCTGCATTCCTCTCACCTCTGATATTGTCATCATAAAGGGAGGGAAAGCAAAGGAGAGGGTTTAAAATCCATGTAGTTATACCTACTAATTTTGGTTTCCGTGTGCTCCAGACTGTTCTCCAATGGTGTATGCTTTTCTTTTACCCATTGTAATGTGTTATATAGAGAAATAAATATGTAGGGAGACAGGATCACAGTCAAAAATACAACATTTTTCTAGTTTGCTGTAAGGTAATCCTAGTAAAAGTAGTTTCTGCTGCAAATATACCTTTTTTCCCCAGAAGAGGATGGTGTATATTTTGTTCCATGTCTATGGCAGTAGAGGATATTTTCTTGTTAATGCAAGTTTTGTCTTTTGTTGTTACCTGTTCAAATTGAGAAAAGAATGTGAAGTGGGTTGGTTTAGGGCTGGCTGGCTGGGCTCGCTTTTTCTTGCAGGAGATCTTGATGAAAAGGCAGGGAAATAAAGGAGAAGGGGAACTTCCCTAGTTTAGATTTCAGTAATGCTGGTTGTGAGATCTCGGTATGGATTTCTGCAGACTGATAGAGCAGACATCTCAAAAGACTTTTAGTAACCTGCATTGTCAGGTCAAAAAAGGCGCTTTTTTAAATGAGTGATATGAGGGGGAGAGTGTGCCAAAATGTCTCTTAAAGAAAAGTTTCCTCAGGTAGCACAGACAGGAGCCTTTAAAAACTTCAGCAGTTGAGTGGGGCTGGGGCTGGCTTGCCCATAGCTCTGTGTTCAGCTGCATCTCCTGATGAGAGTCAGTTCAAAAATGCAAGAAACTATTACTAGAAAAGGAGAGGGCTTTCGGAGGGGAGATGGTGCTGTCTCTTCCAGTTCATGTGTAGCATAGAGAAGACAGGAAAACCTTGTAGGGTGCAGTTCTAATCCGGGGTTCTGCTCAGCCTTGCAGAGCTCAGCCTGCAGGACCTCTGCAAGTAGATCTCGCACCCTGGGGCAGTACGAGGCAGCATCCTTTGGACACTCCCCGTTGGGTTGTGTCTTCTGCAGGATGCATCCCCCCGCCGGAGCTCTGGGGTGGTGAGCTGGACCCGCTGGTGGGGCTGGGTCAGCAGGGGGATATTTGTGTCCTATTCCTGCCTGTCTGCCTGCAGCCGGGCGCCACACGGTGCTTGAAAATTGGCCTGCAGTCTTACTATTTGTGTCGAGACTTCGGGTTTCTTTTCTTACAGACATGCAATCATTGTAATGCATTTTGGCTGCCACCGTGTACTGTTTTGGCTTTAGGTGAATCTGGGGTTTATTTTCTGTGTTGTATTTGAGCTGTTTCTAGTTCCAGGTAGGCGCGAACCGAAGTGTTAGATTAGTCCAGGTAAGTGGAGAGATGGAACCTGGCCTTTTTTAGTTAGGCAGGAGCTGTGTCCTTCTCTCACATGTGGTAAAGTGCATCTCTTCCACAGCGTTCTCGCACCTCCCTGGCTTAGGATGACACAGCATAGTGTCTGTAAAAACCTCTTTCTGTTACAGCTGTAAATGCTCTGAAGCAGCTCTCTTCCTCCATCATGCTTAAAGTAGAAAATAGATTTGAAGACTTGAAGTCTGTAGTTGGATTTCCAACAGCAGCTCCCAAAAAACCAACCTCTTTGAAGCAGCACCCTGTTGGAGCGCGGGATGCTCTCCCGTCGCAGCGAAGCTCCCTTTGGAGGCTGGGGGAATGCTCAGCACCTTGAACTTGAGCAGAGCTTTGCTGGGAGGCAGGCTGCTGGGTGAACTCAAGACTTGCATAAAGTGCTAGTCTTGGCTCAAATGAAGGCCAGGTCTGTGTAACAGTTATGCTCGTTACATATTACAGCGCCCGCGCTTGGCATGGCGCGTGTCCCGGGAGGAGCAGGGTGCCTTTACGCCTTAGCCCATGACACGGGAAGATGGCTGTGGACGCTGTGTCTTGTGGTTGGAGTCCACAACACCCGTAATCCTGCCCGCTTCACCGGGATGCAGTGGAAATTTAGTTGGCATTAGATTTCTGTGTGGTTGCTTTTTGGCCATGTGAGTTGAGCGAACTTGGTTAGTTCAAAGTGTTATTATAACATCAGGAATTCTGTTGGTCTGAAACTTTTCCTGCTTTCACAAGACTGAGAATAAATAACAAATAAAAGATTCTCCTTTGCAATCTCAGCTTGTAAGTAAGACAATTTAATATAAATGTTGGGCACGGGTGAACAAAAGACAAAAGGTAGAGAGCGTTTCCAATATTGCTTCACAGGGTAAGACCATTACCAAAGCTAATTTGTAGTCATTGAGGTGCTTCTCATCCTCCCCCTTTGCCTTCCTAACATGTCTTGAGGCTGGAATTAGTCCTGCCCCTAAATTTGAAACTCAGGTTATCAACGAGGCGGCACTACCTCAACCCTGCCAAGCAGAAACTTGCTGTAACGCTTCGGTTTTAATATTGACCTAAGGTAAGAGTAGAACTGATGATGTTTTCAGAGACAGTGGAAAGGAAAATTGTTCTGGAATGAAGGCATTGGCAAGGGTGTGTGTCTGGAAATGCACAGTACTGGCTATCAAATTTAAAACCAAAAAGAGACAATGGTGATGAGACAAAGGTGATGGTAGAGTTCATTCCCTTGTGGGCATGAAATCCTGGCTCTCATCACTCCAATTTCCATTATTTTTGCTCCATTGCCTTCACCAGTACTTAGCAGGCAAAGAAGATGCTCGGCACAACCCCTCACGTGGCTGCGACATGCTTCCCCAATGGGTAGGAATAGACTCGTAACATCTGGTGCCACAGCTGTGTGACATTATTTTGGCTTTTGGTGTCATTGGGGTGTAGTTGCGATAAAAGGTGAGGGTAAATCTGAGGATGGAGGTGATATTTACGTATTTATAGCCAGCGACACCGCATGGGAGTGACATGAACCTCCAGTGAAATAAGTAGGATATCAAAAGGAAATGTGAAAACTGTCTGTGTGCCCAGATATTTTAAACCTAAAGTGGGTGTATAATCGTGTCTTTTGCCTGTCAAAGCAATGGCATCCTCAAACCTTCAGTCATGTTTGGCTATGACTTGCCTCCAACCCTTGGTGAAGATTCAGTGCGTAAATAACAACTTGCAAGACTTCTTGACCCAGGTCATAATCAACAGCCTGTTCTTGGTTTGGTGGGCAACTTTTTTATTTTGACCTAACTATAATAGAGTTGTAAATGGAAGATCAGAAATACAAATGGCGTAAGTCGTTACTTCTTCTCGTAGCTGCCTCTCTGAGTAACAAATAGTGTTAATCAATGGGATTAATTACCTGTGGAAATGACATCATTACAAGGCAAAAGCAACACCAGGACTATCTATAAATGTCAAGCAGAATTTCTAAAGATATAAAACTGAACTCTGCAGAAAGTCCAAAATAATTAATTTCATTCGCAGGGGTTCTTACCAGGGATTGTGGATGCACTGTTTGAAAAAAACCCTGTCCTATTAAATACAAATTAAATTAGATAAAGTGCTAAAAGCCTCCTGCAGATCAAGGCTTCAACTTGTTAATGGACTTTTTCCCTCTTAACTTCGGATTTTCAAGTTATTTCAGGAATATCTTGCCTTTCACAAAAATGAAAGCTACTTGCTAGAAATTCCAGTTTTAAAGTCTCGGTGTTCAACGTTCTCAAGGGAGATATGTCAGAGAGGCACCTGCCACCCAGGGGGACTAAGTGCTGTAAGCTACAGCGTGAAGCTTGAAGACATTTACAGATCATAAGTAACCAATTTAAATTGCAGGGAGACTGAAATGAAAGGTTGTTTCAGTTGATGCGCTGCGCTAGGCTGGAATCTGGCCTGGTTTGTGCTGGATGCCAAACCTGGGACCGTAGGACGCACATCATGAGCAAAGTTGGCATCAAAAGCCTTTCAGTTCAAACGAACAAATAAGCAGTAGAAAACAACCAGCAAAAGCCTCGGTAAGGAAAATGGAAGAGGAATGCTAGCCTGTACAAAGACCTCTCTGTATTTTCAGAACTAAAATCTGTCATCATAGAGCCTGTAGAGGAGGGTTAGCATCAGAAGGGTGTTTTATTACCTAAATGTATCTTGCACAGGCAACAGTGAGCAAAGCAAACCCTTTTGAGTTATAGAACTCTTTGATGGGATGCCATAAGGTCTTTCATTTCAAGCCAGTAAATTCCAGAGCAGTAATTTAAAGACTACGCTTTTCCTTAAACCTAAAAGCGTGTTCTAAATCTTGTTGTATTTAGTTTGAACACTTACCTGATATTCCCGATCCTTTATTTCCAGACTGTGAGTACATCACGTGCAGGCTCTCTGACATACCTTTTGCCGACCATGAGACAACTTGCCCAGGAGAAGGCACAAGGAGGCAAAGAACATGGTCAGCCCAAATACGAATATGGTCTAAATAAAAGACAGGGTGAAGGCTTGTGCTGCTGTAGGACACACCACCGTGTGGTGGCAAGGGATATGCCAGCGCTAGTATCCGCAGGCAGTTTTACCTGCCGTAAGCTGCCAGTATTGCTAATTGAACAAACTTTAGCCAGTCGCTCTTGCTGGACACTGGGATTGCCATTTCACCTGTGGGGCGCCCCACTAGAGGTGGGACGACACTCTGCACCCTTCCACAAGGGAAGGCACCATCAACCTTCTGGGTTTTCACATCCAAATTTTGTTTGGCTTTCATACGACATCAGTGCTTTTGATAAAGCCATCCTGTAGATGCTGGTGCTTAACATGGGGGTTAGGCGGGGACACTTCAGTCTTCAGAGATGTCTGTCTACTTTCTTTTCAGCAGCAATTTTACTTATAGGAGATACTGAATCCAGTCTTGCAGCTCTAAGTGTTCCTACTGATGCCAAAAGATACGGGCTGCAGGTTGAGGGCACTTAACTGTTATTGTGTTCACTTATCTGTTTCTTAGGACCATACAGAGTCTATAAAAAGAAAAAGAAGCTGTTCTTGGGAAATGGAAATAGGAAATAGGGCATGTAAAGATTAATTCAGAATGCATTTATGAAGCAAGACTGTTATGAGCTCATATGGTCGTACACAGAGCTTTTGCTGTCAAATCCAGTGAAATATTAGAGAAATACAAGATTAATAAAATGAATAACATACAAATTGATGGCTGCGACTACAGGTTAGGATTAAACAGAAGACACATCTGAATTCAGTCTGCAGCAAACAGCTTCCACCTGTGCTAAAGGCTCACAGCATCAAAAAAATGTAATAAGGAGAGAAGTTCCTTGCTGTTGTTTAATGAGCTCTGTGCAGGTAGCAGGAAAGGTGGTCAGGACTTTGGGGACACTGCCTGGGCCAAAAACTGAGGCTCCAGAAGTGTCTGATCCACCCCTGCAAGGGTAATGCTGTGATCCCAAAAGTGTTTGCCATAGCTTTGCTCTGTGGTGTTGAAACACAGCCTCATGTCTGATAAGAAGTTTGTTAGGTGTTTTTTTTTTTTGTCTTCTTTCTCAGATTACTGCAATAATAGAGAAGTATGAATAATACATGGGTTTAGATGAGGTGATATCTGTAATTCAGGAATGAGGGGATGAAAACCTCTTGCAGACGTACAGGTGAGAATGAATCATACTCCTACTGTGATAAATTTGGCATTATTGTTATCTAAATTTCATCTTACTTTCTTCTGTTTGTTGATTCCGTATATTTTTATTAGAGTACTCTTCAGACCTAAATCATAACTGGAAAATAGTAGCAGGTCATTTTTGAGCAACATCTAGGCTAATCTGTGACTAAAGAACAGTGATTGTATTGGTTGGAAAAATCAAATGAGAAGAATTATTCACTTATTGCCTTGTGGAACAGCCCCCAGGTTGACACAACAGAATATTTGAATGACAGCCAGCAATGGTTTCCTGGCATTTCCACCTTGAATCTTCTCATTCATTCTGGTCTTTGGTTAGCTTAACTTACACCATTTCTTTTCTGTAAGTAGTTAGTTCCTGGAAAGTTACTTTTTTTCTTCTCCTTATATCTACCCTAAAAATTTATTTCAAATCCAGTATTTGTCAGCATTATTTCCATTGATCAGAAGCCTTTTTAATTCATGTTTTTCTTCTGGTGCACTGTCATAAACTTTCCAGTGTTGTCAGGGGAAGAATGAGACCCCACCAGCACAGGATGCGAAAGCCTTGAATAAGCCTGGCGATTTCCAAATAACGGCAGCAAAGCTTATAAACTCCTGTAGAAATGGCTTGGAAAAAAGCTTTCTTCATTATCACTGATTATCTCTGTGTTGACAGTGAAACCCAGTCTGTCAGTCTCTAAAATTTTATCATCTAATTCTTCTGCAGAGAAGACACTCTGCGACTTCAGTATCAAATCTTGCAGGTTACCAGTAAATGGAGTGACCCACTTAAAGATACCTTTGGCGGAGAATCCGAGATGTGAGCTGACACTGAAACTCCGGTATCTTCTCCCCTCGGGCAAAAACTCTCAAGACTAAGGATACACTGTGCTTTCAGGGTGGCAGATTACTCTGGGGGATTTATTGCTCTGTTAATAGGCTCAAGACATCAGCCTTCACTACTGCGGGAGCCGAGAGCGCTGTCTGGGTCTTTCTGCTCACTGTTCGTCCCTGGCTCCCTCGTTTTACACCGTTGGCTTTGGGCTGTGTCCGGGGTTTGGGGAGAGACCCATTTGCCACCTCCCAAAACCTGATATTCTCTAGGCCTTGTATTTCCTCTGTATCGACGGTCGTTCCCCTGCTTCTCATCAGCTCTGGGAATTTAAAAGCCGATCCCTTGACTTCACAGGCTCTCCCTGGATGCACTGTTTTAGTTTGTCTGTTCGGTGACTTGAGTTCCATCCCTGTATCCATGATTTTGGGAAGGTGAAGAGAAAGAAAAGGTCCTTTCCTATTCCTTCTTTCCTCTAATCAGCTGATCCCCTTGGCTTTGTGCTTTCTTTCCCCCTTATCTTCAGTGGGGAGCTGATCCATCCCCTCGCTGGCGCGCTCTGCGCAGGCACTGCCCCTGCCTCGCCGGACCCGCACCGAGCAAACGCTTTCCTCAGTGCTAAACTCGCTTCAGAAAATCCCCACCACTTCTACACCACGGCTGCTTTTTTCCCCACTTTATCCAGGAGGCAAGATGCTCTGCCATGATATCAATACATTTATAATCCGGGCTTTGATATTTAACAGCCAAATGCCTCCTCGTTACTGAGCATCATCTTTGTTTTGGGAGCGGGGAGGAGACGGGGGGCTGCGCCGAGCAGTCACGCATCCTTACCCAAAGAATATGGTGTGGATATAAAAAACAACAACATATGCAGGGAAAGCATTTTCTTTAGCATATCCAGGAGGCTGGGAAGGAAAGCAAGCCAGTTGTATAATTCATGTTAGGTGCCCTTGCTGCTGATCATGAATTTAGTCTTGATCTTGGCAAATCAGTCACACTTAGAGAGTGACAAGGAAATGTAGCCCTGGTGACAGCCTGTATTGTGAATATTTTTAAGGTCTTGGCAAGAACACAGTGCTAGCCCAAAATATAGGCTCGAGGCCTCACTAGACAGGCACTCTTGTCAGGGACAATTGTGACAATCTAATCTTTCTTAAATTAAATGTTTTTCTACCCGGGGAGTTGTGTGGATCAGTCATGTTCCCTCAGTTTCCAGCCATCAGCCTGTGCACTGCTTGGGGGATAGAATTCCTCGGCGATCCCGTGCCCAGGGCTGCAGTCGGCTTCTGCTCGCTGCTGTCATCCTTCAGCATCGCTCTGACACCACAGTTCACCCCTTCTCATTTCTTTTTTAAACATAATGATCCAGATCACATCCCCTCCTCAGCACCTTGATGAGGGGAATTTCCCTGTTGAGATGAGACAACCCAGAGACCGGGGGAATGGTTAAGGGCAGTGAGGCTTTGATCCGTCCGGCTGGCCGGGCTGTGGTCAGGATGAGAAGGGACGGGTGCCTTTCCCAAGGCTGGAACTCACTGATTTATTAAATGCCTCCCCATGGAAGTGAGGGCTCAGACACCCTAACCTGTGGCTTTTTTTTTTTTTTTTTTTAAATTGGTTGGAAAGAGAAGTGCTGAGATATCAACAGGCTGACTACTGTTCTTACCTCTGCCGTTAGAGTGGTTCTAGAGAATGTTTCTCAATATAGTGATAGGCACTTTATATATATAAATATATATATAAAAATATATTATAGCTACAAAATAAGATGAGCTTTACAATCTCTTCAGTGTGTGGCTAAATCAACACAATGGCTCTTCATCCCAGTGTCTTCTGGTAGTACCTTCAGACAGTGTGCCAAATACTGGAAATAAAAATATTTTTATTACTTTCAGCATTTTAATAGAACTCATTTATCAATATAAGTATATATGCATCCCACTGATTGTGTGAGCTAAGTGAACAGCTAAATGTCACACTTCATCCTTCTATCTTCAAGGACGTTCACCTGTCAAAACACTCCCACTCTCCATAGCGTTCAAGAGAAGAATAGCACTGCTCGCATGACATTTGAACCTTTAAATGCTGACGATGATCCTTCCAGCAGCAGCCCAAAGGAGAGCTGGTAACACTACAAGACCAAGAGGACTAGTCTGGAAAGCCTCTGGCAAGCGTGCAGATACCCAGCCTGAGAACTTAGCGTCTGTTTAAGGCATTAAATGTCTGCCCGTTGAGCAGATCAAATCTTGTTTGAGTGTCAGCTCTATAAATGCCTGTTATCAGTCACGGTGGGCATTGATTATGTGGCAAAATAACTGCAATAGTCATCAGTTGGATCAACCTCACTCTCATGGATTCTGCAGGGAGTTAGACCCTTCTGTATCCTGATGAGAAAAGGCGTTGCTGTAGTGTCAGTCCAAGGCACGTTGCAGCATTTGGCCGATGCTGCCTCTAGGACCCAATTTTCCTGCCTCTAGGACCCAATTTTCCAGCCTCCCCTCTAAGCAGCCTGGACTTCCAGCTGTAAAAGCAGGACTTGGGCAAAGATGCCTCAATTCCTTGCACTTCAAAGGTGACCTCCTCTGGACAGCTCAGGTACTGCGGCAGAAGCCACGTGCAGCTCCTGTTCAACTGCAAGAAATGGTTTCAAGGCTCAATATCAAAGGATTCCAGAAACTGGCTCCAAAAAAGCTGTCAGCTTTGACTTCTAATTTGGTGAAGCTTCAGCAGTAATTTACAATATGATTATTGTTACGGTCTGCCGGAAGGGTGATGCGTTGCCATCTAGCCGGGTAATTTCTAGCTGGGTAATTTCTGAGCCCTTCTGAGGACGTGCAGGGATGCCTCCGAGCGGTGAGGGGGGGAAAGGGAGGTTTTGTCTGGAGCAGCACAGCAGCCTGAACCCCTGCAACCGGCTTTAGGAACTAATGTAGCATTTGCGTAAATGGGCAGGAAGTGCTAATACCAATAAATGAATAAGTAACTGGTCAACAAAATGTACAGTATTAAACATGAGAGCTTTGCTGTGTTGTAATTCTGCAGAATAAAGGGAGTCACAAAAAAATAAGAAAATAAATCTCTTTCTGATTAAAACAGGTAAACCTCTTGATTCTTGAGCTCTTTCTATTTTAAGAAAAAAATTAATCTTAGCCTAATGGGCTGAATCCCCTTCAAAAGCATAAATGCATTTTCCAAACATTTTTCATGGACTTTTGAAGCATGAACATACAACTTCAAACTGTGGTTTTCTTCAGGCTTCTATGGGGGTCAACATTAGCAGAAGCATTCTTATATCCTGTTCTGCTCCGTCCTGTAACCTTACACAGGAGCTGGAGCAGGCGGCTTTTTCCCGTTCAAAGGGTCTGCTCGCGTTTATCAGGTCACTGTACATCTCATTGCAGGAGAAGACACACACACTTCTGGACTCTTGGAGTTCTTTGGGAGATAATATGTAAGTTTTACTGAAAGGTTTCATTCCTTCTCGATGAATTTATATTGGAGAATAAGATGATACGTGCCACAAACCTCATCTGCACAATGGCCAGCTGGGGAATGGAAATACATTAAAGCCAAGAATTGGTACATTTGTCCAGACCGTATGACACCTCCTGCAGTTCTACTCGGATGGTTTTCTTAACATAAACGTGTTGGATTTTGAGTTGGCCTGTTAGATGAGGAAAAACTTAGGAGTTTTGAGCAGTTGGTGTGCCTCGTTATGTGCAACTGTTAGCAGAAATAAGTGGACAGATACTTTTTACTTTTCTGAAAAACTGTAGCATTCAGCTGTAAGAGGTTTTTTTTACAGAATTTGTTGCTCATGGACTTTTCCATCTCTAAGTCATTTGTGTCCAACCATGCCTTTTGCTAAGAGACATTTTCATTTTTATTATTGGATCTAGTGCCATGCAATGCCGAGCCAAGTCACTAAAAGAAGACTGCATCTCCAGGTACAAGCATGACACTTGCTAAGAACCCGTTCTGCAATCTGAAGCAATGAGTTTCGGTAGAAGGATTGCGGTGTTGGTTGATTGATGTTTTTAGGCAAGCAGCGGACTCTGACGGGTGGTCTTGTGGCCATCTGACATGGGGTCCGTGAACTACTTTGCTTGGTGTAGGGTCCATGAACTACTTTGCTTGGTCAAGAAAGGTGTGTAAGAAAAGGACTGAATTTTTAGGAGCCAGGAAATAATCAAAAGTTTGAAAGGCCCCTGTATTAGAGTATATGTTCAGTACTCTAATCTGGTTAATTGGGTCCTGTCATCTCTCTGGATTTAAATATCATCGCTTCCTTCGTACAGCCCATTATATTGTGTGCTGGTGCAGAGCATTTGATATTTCCTGCTGCAGAATTGGCTGCACTTGAGCAGTAGTATGTATTCATACTCATATAAATACATGGGACTTTGACTCTTTTGTAGATGAAAGGAGCCATATAAATGGTAATTTCATGGCATAATTGTCTTCCTGAATATTTTTCAAAAAAATATTTAGTAGGATAGCTGTAGTACATCAATACCCGTCAATTAAACCGCGTTGGGATCTTTTTTGAGGATTAACAAATGCTGTTAGCTGCCTGGCGTTTGTAGAACGTACAATATTTCTCCCACAAAACCTACCTGAATATAAATGTTCGTTCCTTACCATGTGTCGTACCAAGCCTGCAACAACTTCTCACTAGAAATGCCCACAAGGTTATAAACTTTCTTGAGAAATTTAGTGCCTTGACCTATGCTAAGCGTGAGAGTAAGAGCGGTGTATATTAATTGTAACGGGGTTTTATTTAGGAGGCTTGCACGGTGTAGAATATCATAATAGAGTAGTAAAAATGCTTCAGCTTTGGAGGGGGTTCTTGAAGCTGTTAAGATTTCTTCAGGGTCCGTGACCTTTTCTTCTGCTCCCTTAAGGACAGATGCTCGAGCTGTGCGCATGGTCTGGCTGTTGAACTCGCTGGAGTAGCAAAGCTGAAATCAAACCTGTGTCGTAAACCAGAATTTTGTGTTTCTTGTTATGCACTTCATTAAACCAGAGGGGTTTTTTTTGAGATAAGCATTTGTCATCTCCATGTCAGATTTCTCAAAGAACATGGTGAATTAACAAGACGTGTTTAATGCAATCTTGACAGAAAGGTTAATGAGAATTCAGAAGGCGGCAAGGGGGGGAATAATATGTACTGCTGCAGGTGAAAACTGCAAGGAGCCAGAATAAGTTGCAGTTCAGCTTGTCTTAAATGGAGGCATTCATTTGTTCTGCTGTGAATGTAATTAAAAATGTTTTAAGCAATTCCCCCCTTCGGTAATATTCACTACTGTCAGTTCAGACTGCAGTAGGGGCTACAAGGCGGGTGCCCGCTGGGCTGAATTGTTTTGCCAAAAATGTGTTTGAGATGGGGGTCTCCTGTCCCGTGTACTCTGAAGGGAATAGGATTTGTGCATCTGCCTGGTTCAGGCTCTGTAGGACCCAGGTCACCTGGTGGAGAAAGGCAGAGGGAAAAGTGGAAATGAAGGCAAATGCCTGCTCGCAGCCTGAGCAGGATGGGTGCTGTGTGTTCGGGCTGCGTTCTCCCACCCTTGCCTTTGTTGAGCCAGGCCCATGGCTCAGAGAACTGAGAAGGGGCCACGGGGCAGCGGGGCCTGTGGCTTCCTTGCACGTAACCGTGACACCTGCAGGCATCTACATATTCATATCACGTTTGCAAAATCCCAAGAAGTTCCCGGGCCTCCCCTCTAAAGCTGCAACGATTTCCATCGGAGGGGATGATCAACGCACGAAGCAGCCAAGTGCGAGCCGCTCTCTGCTCTTGAGCCGTCTGTGGCTGGTTGGAGATCTGCCCTACGCAGCCAACGCGTTTGCACTGGGCAGAAGACACCCTTGAAGAGAAGTCAGCGATAAGGAAGGATTGCAAATACACTATTTGTTCTTTCTGGGAAAGGCAGCAGTCTTGATGCTTGCCATCACGGGGCTCCTTTTCTAACTTAGAGTCACAGTTGTGACTGCCAAATGAAACAAGTTGGCATGCGATGGTTGGAACTGAAAACCCCATCAGTTGCCTACACCGCTCTGTCTACACCTTTGCACTAAGGACCGCCTGATGATTTCTGTTGTTAGCTCAGCTTCCCTGTGGTACGGTTTATGTGTAAAGCCAGTATTATTTTTAAAATCCTCCTTCCTGCAGCCAAAGTCAAACTAGGCGAGAATTCTGTTATTTACATTATGAATCATCTGCCAAAGTTCGAGCATTGAAAGTTGTGTTCTTGAGAGGAAGAAGAAACAAGAAGATCTTCGAGTTTATTATGCCAACTCGTAGCTAATTACACCAGCTTAAATAAAAAGGTCATTTGCACTAATTTAGTTACCTTGTTCCAAGCTCCGTGCCTGCATTCAGTTAGAATGTAAAGCGCCTTGTGCCGGTCCCCAGAGGATGCAGGGTAAGGGCTGTCAACCATGGGGTTAGCTGGTTGTGCTGACCGGCTCGCAGGAGGCTTCTGTTCCAGCATCTTTTCCCTCTATGCATGGGCAGAAGATGCAGCAATGCTTGAGGTGCTTAAAAGCTGTGATCCTGAATGCTCTGACCTTCCTGAGACGGTGCCAGCCTCTTGGCACAGAAAAATGACTTTTTTTTTTTTTTTTTTTCATTTCAGAATTTGTATTTTGAGTTTTTACCAGCAAACAGCTTATTGGAGCCGTTTAAAACATCAAAGGAGGTGTTTCTTGGCTTGGGTACATCTTTAATTTAAAGGAGATTTATTAAAGGCCGAAACGGGATAATACTGCAAAAGGATTAGCTGTGGTTACTTGATTTCTGAGCAAACAGACTAATTCTGCTTTCTTTGTATCGGTGTCTTTCATAGTGAATCCATTCACTGAGCATTGAACTAGGCCTGGGGTTTGGTTTTTTCCTTTTCTTTAATTTTTTTTTTGTTATTTCGGTTGTCGTCTTTAGAAATCAGAAGCATTGCTGAAAGCTTTAACTTCAAAGCTTAAGCCAGCTTACTGTTCATTGGTTGCTATGCTCCAAAATACGTTCCCGAAGCTTCTTTGCTAGTAACTGCCAAATGTTTTGCTTCAGCGCTTTTTAGCATGGGGGCTTTCAGTCTGCCTTTTTGTTTTGATTTATTCTTCATAAAATAAAAATTCTGATAAGTCAATTAAAAAACAGGCTGGCATTCTTAGCACTTCAATCTTGTTGCTGCTCTGAAAGCAGCCAGAGCAGCGGCACGGCAGAGCGCTGTTTATTTTGTGTTGGTGCTCAAACCTCGGATCCGCTCTGTCTACGAACAAGGGACAAAAGCCGCCTCTGAGAGCCGAAGGTTTCCTTGGAACCCTCTGGTTCGTGCATCAGCAGCAAGGGATGAACGCTGCCAGGGCCGCGTCGCGCTCGCTGAGACGTGGGCACAGCCGTTGTCTGACAGAGCTGATGGGAGAGGAGCGGGGTAGCTCTGTTCTGCAGAGGAGGATTGGCCTCCTGCGGGTTGTCGTCAGTGATGTTATCTGGGACCAGAAGAACCCAGCCTGACCTTCCCCTCTCACGTGGGAAGGCAGAGTTTGCTTGGAAGAGGGTAATGCGCCGTTTGAAAACCGAGCAGGCGTGCTGTAAAAGCTCACGTTTCCACTTTTGCAGAGGCACTTCAGGACTTGGCCGTGCGTTGGGGACACGGCTGGTGGCACAGGTTGGTGATGAGGAGGTACAGGCTTCAGCTGCTCACTGCACCGCCGAGCTGTCAAGCAAGCCAGGGAGGTCTTTCAGTGTATCTGGTGTCTCCTTTTTTCCTCCCACCATTTTTTACTCATTCTAGAAACAAAAATACAGTGAGTTTTAAGAAATCATTGCTAGCTAAGGATGAATGAGCCCAGAGCGCAGCACCTCCCCTGCCCCTTCTTCTCTCAGTCTCCCCTGGAAGCTCCCCAGACCCTCATCCACGGGGGCTCTGAGGTGTTTGCAGATCCTTCCTCCTTCTCCCCAAGAATTTTATAACACAGGCCCTGGAAAGCACAAAACTTTATGAGCATGATATGCTAGTTTAAGTGTTGCTCTGGTATTTGTGGCAAGGTTGCTAGAGAAGGAGCAGGCAGCAGAGAACAAATTCAATGGACTAATTCACCAGCATTTCAAGAGGTAAAGCAGGCGCAGTAGCAAATTTTCTTCCACCTTCATTTGTAAAAATACATACATCAGAGGGAGGGTTGAGCTGTACTTCTGAGCTGTTCTCAGCCTGTGCAGCCGTAGCGGTCAGAATCTTGTCCCTAACAGCACACTGTCACGTGCATCAGAGCCCTTCCAGGACCTGCAAGCACAGCGCTGAGCACAGGACCTGATGCCCGTGCCCGGTTCCTTGCTTTAGGCTCCTGACGAGGTGCAGTTCTCCTACAGCAGACACGTGGCTTTGTGATTGCTAACTGATGAGGAGCACCGGCTGAGAGATTTTGGAGACGCTAAGCTATTGCCATCATAGCAATTGCATAAAAGCCTGCAGGGCACGTGCCTGCCCTTTACAGTGGCCACCAGGTGCTGGGGTTTGCCCGGGTATGGACAGACGGATCGGAGAATGTAGGTGGAGCATTGCCTCATCCGAAATCTGGGTTGGTACGGTTGCGTGGCACAGCTAAACTGCTCTGCTTAAAATGTCATTGCCGGGGTGGAGACGCTGTGCTCGGGCATCTGAACGCCTTGCCTTGCCTTCCCTCGGCCCTGTGTAGGCAGTTGGAGTGGCTGTGTGTGCATAGAGCCACAGATCGTTACCTCTTGATTATGTGCACATTATGTGATGTGTTGTCTCCATGAGAGAAATTAAATTGCCTTTAGTAATTTGAAGCAAGTAAAAATGACAAATCATCGTTCTCATGTGATCAGTAAATGGCTACAGGACGAGAATGCATCTCAATTACATGGCAAGTACATTTCAGGCAGCATCGATCGTTCCAAATCTCCAATTGTTTTCCTGTGATTTTCTTTACTTTTAAACTAAGATGGCTTTGGTCTATTAAAAAAAAATTAAGTAGCTTCTTTCCACTTTGAATAACGCTATTAGCTGTGAACTCTCAGCTCATAATTATGAAGAGTTAGAATAGAGAATGATTTCATGGAGACAAAAGCAATAGAATATATAGAGAAATGAAGGAAAACAAATGCAGTGGGAAAATGATTTTTGAAGTCCGCATTTTGGGAAAGCAAAACCTCCCATGTGCAGCTAGAAAATGGTCATCATTAGGGAGCTGTCATGGAGATCCTCCAGGAAGGAAAAGGAGCAGACATTTAGCAACAGGAAATGCTTTTGAACTTTTTTTTACTTCTTTTAAAAGAAGTCAGCATTGCTGCCTACATTTGCTTCGGGTTCTGATCCTGCAAATACTCCTGGCTAGAGAACTGGCACCTCCGACGGCTTTTGGTAGTTTTTGGTAATTGCCAGGCACAGCGCACAACGATGCCACCCCTCACTGTCCACTCATCCAACCCACACTTCTGCTCGTCTCCTGCTGAGAAGCTGAAACCTATTTTTGAGAGAGGTGTGCACAGTTCTAATTATAGGGCCAGCTGTGACAGGACAAGGGGGGATGGTTTCAAACTAAACCAGGGTAGGTTTAGACTGGATCTAAGGAAGAAATTCTTTACACTGAGGGTGGTGAAACCCTGGCAGGGGTTGCCCAGAGAGGGGGTGGAGGCCCCATCCCTGGGAACATCCCAGGCCAGGTTGGACGGGGCTGTGAGCAACCTGATGTGGTTCAAGGTGTCCCTGCTCCTGCAGGGGGGTTGGGCTGGGGGACCTCTGGGGGTCCCTTCCCACCCAAAACATTCTGTGATTCTATGATTGTGTGGGGCCACAAAATACTCAATTAATGCCATCCTGAATTGCATGAAAGCTGCCTCCTGCAGCTCAGCTCACTCTTTTCTGGAGCCCAGGCCAGGACCCGATCGTCTCTTCCCAGACGCTGAACCGTCTGTCCAGTTGTTCTGGAGTTGGTAGTCGGTTGTTTAAACTTAGGCTGTAAGAGCCAAACCCATCTCCCTTACTGATTGCATATGGCTGAGACCAAATGAAAAAAAAAGCAACTGAAAAATTAAAAAAAAAAAAAAAAGTTTTGTTACATTTTCAAATCTTAAAATTGATGTGTTTAATGTTAGCGACCTGAGCCACGTGCTTGGAGCACCTGCAGTTAGCGGGATTAATGATGTGACCTCCTGACTTCGAGTGATATTTAAAGATTGCCCAGGTCTCGTGCTTTCCCTCCGCTCCGTGGTTAATTTTACCCCGAGGGCAAAGCCCTGCAGCTCTCCCTCATTAGAGCTGCAGGATTGCCGAGGGCAGAGCTGGGCGGGCAGAGCAATTTGTGCTCCTCGGAGCTTGGCTGCGTGAGACCTTTTGGCATTCCTGCACGCGGCTGCCTAAATCCCTTCAGCCCATTTCCTACCGGTGCCTTGGAACCTGGCGCTCTTTTCTCTTGACCCCACACCTGGAAGCCGTTCTTTTTTTCCTAGCGGGTGATGAACCACGAGCCCGTCAGCGGAGGGTGCGAGGAGGGACGTGCTCAGATATTTGCTGTTCACCTGAGATACAATAAAGTCGTTTCTTGCAGAAATGACAATTTCTGAGCCACTCAGCTGGAACATCTGCTTCAAGGCTACAGCCAGCACCCGGTTTAAAAATGGCTCAATGTGTATTTACACAACAGATTGTTTGTGTTAATTAGAGTTTATTCCACCACTGGTAGGCACGCGTAGCTCCTATTAATAGCGGCGGCAGCTACGTATTCTCGGAAGGAGAACAGAGCTTCTAATTAGAACTCCCAAGTTTTTAGGATATCTTTGTACCGCTTTTATTGCGAAGGCGAAGTGCTGTATGCAAAGCGCCTGGTAGCTATTCTAGCAGAAAATAAATTGGGTTTTGCCAGCCTGCCCTTTATTTTCCTTGCAATGAGGCGCGCCGGGCACAGCCGGGCGCAGAGCACACGTGCGGGGCAGCGAGCCCCCGGCGCTGGGGAGCAGCAGTGAGTGCGTGCCCGGGGAAAGGAGGGGGCTGAGCTACCCGCCAGAAATGCTGCTCTGGCCGTGGAACAGCCGCTCCGGTCGGTGTAAAGCCTGCCCGAGTGGTCAGGCCCAGGGACAGAGCTCGGTCCATGTTTATTTTCAGGCTGAGGCAGGAGCCGCGTTGCCCCGTCCCACCGCAGCCCCGCTCCTCCAGTGCCCCAGGGCAGGGGGCCTGGGCAAGGCTGCGGCTCCAGGCTGGACATTGGGAAAAACTTCTTCACCAAAAGGGCTGTCAGGCTCTGGAATGGGCTGCCCAGGGAGGTGGTCGAGTCCCCATCCCTGGAGGGATTTAAAAGGAGGCTGGATGAGGTGCTTGGGGACAGGGTTTAGTGGTGGGATGGCAGGGTTAGGTTAACGGTTGGACTCGATGACCTTAAAGGGCTTTTCCAACCAAAGCGATTCTGTGATTCCAGGGCTGCCTGGCGGGGAGGGGTGCTCAGGGACCGCACAGCCCCCTCACGTAGCCCAAAATCTGAGACTCGTGGCAGGACTTTGCCTTAGCGTCTGACTGCTTACAAACGTGCGTTCAGGCGGTTGGCTTTGCTGTCTCCCAGCTGCCCGGCTGGGCAGTTGTTTTCAGGATTTCAGGTTTTGCAGAGCCTAAAAAGTTTGCAGAATTCCGTTAAAACTTTTTAACGTTCAGCAGGATGCAATGGGAGTGCACCATAGGACATTTCTTTGGGGATTTGAAGAAAAGATACTGAACCTTTTTTTAAAAAACAAACAAACAAACAAAAAAAAACAACCAAGAAAAAGTCTCTTGGGCTGAGGGTGTTACAAACACAGTAATCTTTTTTCCATCTGATGAAAACTGGAAACTGGAGACTTATAAAGAATGAGATAAGAGTCCTTGCTAAGGAAGCACTGGCAAGCTCTGCTCTAAAGCATGTAAACAAACAGCCCCTCTCAAATGGGTGTCTGAATTCCAATGGATTCTAATTATCTGCTAAGACAGATAGAGAAGAAAAAATACTGATATAAAGAAAATCTGGACTAAAAAATATATATATATATATGCTGTAATTTCAGAAAGTTTTAGCTTCTGCCGGTGGCAGGTACCGAGTAAAAGATAAGGTAGAAAATAATGAGCTTCTGTTATTTGTATCTGAAGTTTAGAAGCGACATATTGTGAGTGAACAAAAGCTGCGCCATAAAGCAGGCACTGCACCGAAATAAGTCTCGGCGGAAATGTAAAAAGCTGCAGGGTGCTACAGAAGATGCAGTGTCTTCCAGGCGAGAGCGCCGTTCAACAACGGAGTTTTAGAGCCACTGCTATTAGTAGTATGTGAGATTCCAGGTTTTTAACATACATTTTAATTGGTAAACCATCACATTTAACCTCCTATTCCAGTCTTTGGTCTTATGAGAAGGAGACTTCACAGTACTTTATCTTCATCAGGTTTATTGCCTGCTAATTCCTACACACTCCCACCAACAAAAATACGCTTCTTTTTAATTCACATTGCTATTAATGGCAGCAGCACTGGAAGTTTGGAAGGTAACATTTTCTCCCTTGTCAGCATAACTACAAGAAGTTCTAAACGACAGATTTCGTGTTGCAAATTTCACACATTAAGACCAAAGCCAAAGCCAGGTCTCGGAGAGCCTCCCCGCGCTGACCCCTGGCTGAGGGATGAAGGGTGCGCTCTCCTCCTCCCCTTCCCCGGTGTTCCCTGGGGGGGCTGTGAGATTGCCCAGGATGCTGAGCCTGCGCGCCGCGCTCCGGCCGCGTGTCCCCTCTGTGGCCCTAGGAACAGGAGCAAGGTCAGGCACCCGCTGGGTCCCGGGCCCTCTGGGGCACCTGCAGCACCCGGTTATACCCGCGTTCCCCACCGCGGGGATCCTAATGAGGACTCACCGAGTGAGCTGCCCAGCTCCAGCCCCGCAGGCGTAGTTGGAGCATCCAGTACGGCCGGTGCATCCAGTACGGCCAGTGCATCCAGTACGGCCAGTGCATCCAGTACGGCCGGTGCATCCAGTACCGCCGGTGCGCGCCGAGTCCGCCTCTGCCGTTGGGAGCCCTCCTTGTCGCAGGGCTCCTGTCCGCTCGCCCCCGCTGGCCGGGCAGCGTGAGCTGGTGTCGGCCGGGATGGGCTGGGTGCCTGCTGGTGGAAGGGGGAGCTTCCGAAGCGGCCACCTCACCTGCAGCCGCCCGGCTGCCGGAGGAGGTCTGAGCTGGACGCACACCGCTGGATACCAGCTGGGAGGCAGCTCCTCCAGCAGCTCCGAGCTGATGCTCCGGAGGGCCAGCAGCCGCCAGCGCCCCGAGCGCCGCTGCCCCCCGCTCCATCCCACGGCTGCCTTACCTGGCTGCGTTTGAGCAGATGCGCAAGGTCCTGGTGTCAGGATGCAAAGCTCCTGGAGGCGTCGGTGCGGTCCGGAGGCTGTGCTGAGCTGTCCTCGTAGCCCTTCCTCAGTCAGATACACACCGCACCCACCTGTAAGGGATCACCTCAACCTCCTCGGCAATATTAGGCGCAGATTAGAGCAAAACCGGGCTGCCCAAAGCTGAAAGCCGGTATAAAGACAGAGATTCGCCGTCTTATTACATCGTTAAAAAATAGCTAGATTCTGCTCGAGCAGGGACTACAGGCCGGAGACTGACAGACAAGAATAAAATAGCTGGGAATAAATTTTATGTAGCTATTTTCTTTCTCCCTCAAATGTGAATGCTTATGCAAAACACATTGCTGTAGATTCCCTGACAATAAAGAGGGAATCATTATACGAGTAGTGGGGTCTCAGGGGAACACTTCAGCCAAAACACACTCTGCAATAATTTCCCACATCTTAGTTGAATAAATTAATTTATGAATTTTCCATGAATATGTTCAATGTTTCTCCCCTCATATATTTTATTGCTCTCCATATACATTTAGCAACAAATAACAGAGCTGCTTTTCCATTTGCAGTAAAATACTTTAGAGATGTTTATGTGGGCCTTGGGGTTCGTAGTAAACAACTGCAGTTCAAGCACCAGGGAGGTAGCAGAGAAACATGAAGCTTGGCAGGACCAGGGAGCTCCACCAGGAGAAACACTCAGCAGAGAGCCGAGGCACATCCAGCCACACCGCCGGTGAGGTGGCTGCCCTGAAATCCGGGGGACCAGCCCCAAACTGGGGGACTGCTCCGGTGAGCACTGTGTCGAGCCACTGCAAGGAGCTTCATGGCTCACGTCTGCAGTGGCCGTCACGTCCCTTCGGTGTGGGAGACAGAGGTTGTATCGTTCCCTCGTTTAATATGTTTTGTCCTGTACTGTGTATCTTTTCATTTTGATGTGAGAAGGAGATGAGGATGGCAAAAGAAAAGAAGGCATTTGGCATTTGTCCACAAAAATAGAAATGCAACGTCCATGGTCTGGAGAAAGCCAGCAGGCTCCTTCTAGATCCGGTGGCAGAGTAGTCTGAAAACTTCATTCTTTCTCCACGAGACCTCTTCTGTGGCCACTGTGCCTCTGGAGATCCCTTAGTTTGGCTTAGGCAATGTCATTAAATCCGAAGCTGAGCGACTCGTGTAGGTTATTACAGTGAGGAAGCGCACCATCACGTGGAAAGTACGGTATCTCCGTGTTTTTCTTTAGGAAAGGGAAAACCAGTTACATACCTGATTAGGCATTGAAAAGAATCAGTATTATCCTAATTTAATATTTAAAATAGTGGAGTTCTTTCATCTTCCTCCCCCTGCACCGAGCTGCCCCCCCAGTTCCGCATCTATACCAACCGACATCCCACGGCGGGACGGCGGGAACGTCACGTGCTTAATCGGAGGAGTAAACGAGCTCCCCTGCGGCGGCACCGTTGTGACCTTCAGGTTCAGCTCTCCGCCTGGCCCTGCACACGCAGATGATGGAGAGCGCCCTTTTTGAGCCGTTTCTTTTTTGGTTCTCGTGTTTATCCATCATAAGGGAAGCTGAGGGAAAACTTGCCTTGCTGTTTCCAAGTGTAAAGCTCTTTCTCAACTGCACGTAATAACGGGCTTGACATAGGCCTTACCATCTTAAAGGTGGTATTTGAAGTGCAATTGCTAATGCTTAGATACATAATTTACATTTATTATGCATAATAAAATATGTAACTAATTGATGTTCTGTAAGGGATTAAATGATCAACTCCAGCTGCAGGAAGAAGATTTATGCCTGTGTTCTCAATAGCGTATTGACTATCGGAATACGCTGCGGAAAGAGTCGCTGCCTTCGGGACCGTGTGCTCAGAGAGCGTTCTCCTTCCTCCCGTTCTCCTTCCTCCCGTTCTCCTTCCTCCCGTTCTCTTTTCTCCCATTCTTCTTCCTCACGTTCTCCTTCCTCCCGTTCTCCTTCCTCCTGTTCTCCTTCCTCCCGTTCTCCTTCCTCCCGTTCTTCTTTCTCCTGTTCTCCTTCCTCCCATTCTCCTTTCTCCCATTCTCCTTCCTGCCGTTCTCCTTCCTGCCATTCTCCTTCCTCCTGTTCTCCTTTCTCCTGTTCTCTTTTCTCCCATTCTTCTTCCTCCAGTTCTCCTTCCTCCCATTCTCCTTCCTCCCGTTCTTCTTTCTCCCGTTCTCTTTTCTCCCATTCTTCTTTCTCCCATTCTCCTTCCTGCCGTTCTCCTTCCTGCCATTCTCCTTCCTCCTGTTCTCCTTTCTCCCGTTCTCTTTTCTCCCATTCTTCTTCCTCCCGTTCTCCTTCCTCCCGTTCTCCTTTCTCCCGTTCTCCTCTCCTTCTGCTGTGCTTGCCCTCGTGTTTATCTTCTGTCCAGACAGCGTAGATTAAGCAAGTGGACGTACGGAGGAAACAGTTGCCAAATAAGCATTTCTGTTCCCGACAGTCTCGCGAGAAATGAGGGTGACGCGCGAGCCAGGCTTGCACGCCTTGGTGCGTGGCCGTGCCGCTTCTCCCTGGGAAGGGCAGAACATCAGACAGCGCCTGCAGCCACCAGGGTGCACGGGCGTTCAGAATGGCCGGGAGATAAATGTCAGCAGAGTAGGATGCAGGCCCGGGATAATGCTCTCCTGCTGCTAGATTAAAGCCTGGGCAAAGATGAGCCCTTTTAACAAAAACAAACAGAGGCGAAGCCAAGATATTTGCAGTAATTTCAAAGCAGGAGGCATTTATCTTGCAACAGCATCCTGCTCTGTTCTCTTGGCTTCCACTGCACCAAAATGACAGAAGATGATGCTGTGATTTTCCTCCGTGGCTGTTGCTATGTGAGCTCCAGTTGCCCGCTGCATCCCCCTTGGGTAACGCCGTGGGCTCGCGCTGCGTAAGCGTGCTGGCCTACTTTTAAATGAAAAAGAATTAATCTGTAATAAACCTCAGGTTTATCAAAGGGATTTTACAGCCCAGCATTTCCAATTTCCCCTGGCGGGAGGCAGCCTCTGCAGGCAGGAGCGCCAGCCTCAGCGCTGCAGGCAAAACTCCCCCTTGCATTAAAAGCCCTCGGATTCTGATCTGGTAAAATCAGTGCTTGAGGAAGACAAAAAAGGGGATTGAATTCAGTTCATTAGGTATCAAGCCAAAGAGAACGCCTCACGCATTTTTGTTGCTGCTTCTGTGTGCTGTTTTCTTTTCCTCCAGTTCACGGAGTTAGTCCAGTCTCCAGCAACCGTGCTGCTGGGCACAGTCTGGGGAAAGCAGCCTTGGGGACCGCAGAGAGGACAACTGCACGGGCACAAAGCTCTGGGAGGCCAGGCGGCACTAAAATATATGTATGCAAATAGCCAAGGCTATGAATAGCCAGAGTGTTATAAATCAGGGCTTTTTAACCAGCACACTTTTGCAATATTAATTCTTCCGAGTTTTCTCAGTCGTCCAATGCCGCACACGTCCTGGCCCTCCCAAATGGTTTGAATGCGGGGACTGTCAAGAGGTGCTGTAAATCCCATCTGCTGAGCTTTTAGGGAAGGGAACAAGTAACAATACACGGATCTAGGGAACTATCCTGTCCTGCTCATAGTTTAATCTTCAGTTTTACTATTTTGGTGTATTTCTGGAGTCAACTGCATGATGAATGGCTCTGTTTAGGGATGGTGCTATTAACTGTTACAGCAATTTTTGGTTATTGGTAGGAGTCACTTAAAATTTCCTCCTCACTGAGAGAAGACAGTGTGTTGAAGGACAGGTCTCATCAGCTAACGAGCTGATTTCTTTCAGTTCTCGCTGTCGTGAGGGTTGGTGTCTCTTCAGGGGTGTTATTCAGACCAAGCCCATCATTTGCAGTGGAAGTTGAGAGCTCCCAGCTCCTCAAAAGACCAAGCTCATCAATCACTAGTGCTAACAAGTGATAGAGGGCACCATTTCCTACCCAAAATGTGGTGACGCGGCGTAGGAATCACAGGGGATTCTGGAGCTTTCTGATTGCTTCCCAGCTTGGCCACTGATCTCTCAGGTGACCTGGAAGAAATTGTTTCACCTTTCTATGCTGCAGATTCCATACACTTAAGCAGGGAATAATAACAACACTTAATGAGGCACATTGAGAAGCGCCGTGCAGAACTCTGCGTAGGAAGTCGCTCTCGTTGCTGGTAGCTGTAATAATAAAACAACGGCATTGTCAATAGAGACCCAAGTTTTGCAATCTGTCCGATGCCATTACTGCTAAATGCAATTTCTCATTTAATCCACAGCTGCTGCTTTTATATCTTGTCCTAATTCAAAATGTATTCTTGCATTTTTTATGATTCTAGTGCAAGCTGGAGTTTCATGCATGTACTTCTGGCAAAGCCATCACAGCTCGATGCGAAGGGCCCTGCCCCTGCCTTCCAGGACCTGAAAGTTCAAAACACAAGACGGAGAAGACTGGTGAGTCGAGCTGTTAATGGAATTACAGCAGATTAATTGATTCCTGCTATGTGCTCGGAAAAATGTCAGACAGGCATTTCTTAACTCGTAGATTTTAAATGGAACGCTTTCTGAGAAGGAGCTAAGGTACAGCTAATCCCTCTCGAAACAGGTAGTGCTTTCCAACGTCTTAACTGCTGCAAGACTAACACCCACTTGATAGAGTCTCATAGGAAAACTGAGTTCTGGCTAACGAGTCTCATTTTGGAGGGAAAATATTTTGAATGAAAATACTGATTCATCATAAAAGAAGATAGAAAGGAAAAAAATACTGCTTGATGGTTCATTACTTTGTAAGTAAAAAGAAAGAATCAGTAGCCTGTGTGTTAACCAAAAAGTCATTTAAAGTCAAGCATATGTATTACATGGGATCTGAATTAGCATTTTTATCCTTACTGTTATTAACGTTATCATTAGAAGTCAAATAAATGTATATATGTATCTGTATTTATATATGAAACTGTTTCAACTACAAACTCCTTGCAAATAAGGGTTTCTAACACCGGAGGCTGAAGTCTCGGCACCAACGGCCCCTTCCCTGCCAGCTCCCGGGGAGCTCTGGGTCGGTCTGTAAGCCCAGGGAGCTCATTCGCTCCCCCAGGTCTTTTCCAAGGAAGGAAGCACAAGCTGCCTTGGAGCAGCCTCATCCAAAGGGAATTAGTTCCTGCAAAAGAGACTGACTAAAAGCAAAGCTCCAGCAGCAGGGCAAGTGCCGCAGCCAGGTTCTGGCTACGAGTTTCTGCCCTGTTATGGGGAAAGCCCCTTGGAAGGGCCAAGAGCTGTGGCTTGTGGCTGTGATTTCTTGACCCGAGTGCAGGTGCTCTGGTGGGAGCATCTGTGGCAAAGTGAATAGCAGGGAATTGCAGGGTTGGGGTAGAGGTTGGACTTGACGATCTTAAAGGTCTTTTCCAACCTAAAGGATTCTGTGGTTCTAGCCTGGTTTTAAGTGCAGTGTTGTCCCCCCCTCTCGGGGGGGTTAACCACCCCAGAGCTGCTGGGCTCCCGTCTGCATTAGTAGCTCACAAAGGCAAAGCGGTGACTTGCTCAGGGTTTGCTCTGTCACGTAGGCAGCAAAATGTGTTTATTTGCCTTGTGCACCGCGCGGAGCGTAAAAAAGGGGAAGCTTTGACAATGCTCGGTTTGACCCAGAATATCTGAGAACCTCTCTTCGCTCCCCTCCACTATGGACACGTTCCAACAAGTAGCAGACAAAGAAACAGGAAAAAAAGTTCAAACAGCGCTTGCTTTGGTTAGTTCAGGCCCTGGGGCTTGGGCTGAAAGCGCTGCTGGGCCTGCTGGTGGAGGTCCATGAGCTGTAGCCTCTAGCACGGCGCCGGTTTTCACGTGAAGCCTCCATCTGCTTTCTAGAACAAGCAGTGATTTTTGAAAATTCAGGTTTATCCCATGTTTTGCAAATCACAGATGTCTTTCTGCATAGCTCTCGAACTTAGATGAAGTATTTTCGATGGCAAGTTTCTGAAATCAATATATAACCGTAATATTGCTTTATGTGGCTTGAATCTTTTGGTTACGGAATACCCACTGATAAATTACCGTATTCATATTTTCTATTTCTTGTAGTCAGGCACAAACATATACTTTTCGTCTTATAAGCTGCTCCCTGTATGCCCTCTTTGTTGCCCTTATCAGAAAGAGGATCAGATTAATAAATCTTCAGTGACATTTTAAGCTTACACTTTCATTCACACGAGAGAAAAAAGATTCTAATAACCCTTATCTTGATAAATGCAATTTGACAGGGTATCTGTATTCTGAAGCCCATGCTTTTGTTTTGCTTGACTCACAACTTTAACTCCAGCCAACAAAGCATTAATTTAACGGATCGGGTGATCTGCGGAGCAACTTCCCTGAAGGCTTTCGCAAGAGGCCAAACTTGAGCTAACGGCCCCCCCGGGGGTGTTAAACGCCCCCATTCTGCCATCTGCAGGGTGGCACAGGGAGAGTGCTCTGCCCCCTAGGAGGAGCAGCGTCCCCTGGGCAGTAAGGGACATCGTTGCCAGGCGTGCACGCAGAGATTCGAAACACGGAAGGCACCGGTCATCTCCTGCGTCACGTGTGTGCCAAGAACCCGCTCGTGAGACCGGTTATGGCCTGGTCACCAAGGTACTTGTACAGGCACGGGGGTGACTGGGGGGGGCGTGTGTATGTGAAAAAAACAATAGCAGTATAACATTGTGCTCTACCACTGCCTGTTTCTTTCTGGGGTTACGTGCTGAAATCTCATGTTTGCCAGAATTTGGCCCTCGGTGGTCTGATGCGGTTTTTGGGGCACAGCCAGGGTGCGGGCAGCGCCGTGCATCAGCCCGTGCCTGTCTGAGCAATGTCCAGCTCCTCCGGGGCAAAAAGATCCTGCCCAGGAGTAAACAAAAAAGGACGGTATATCCACGGGATTCATTAATGATAGCATCGTTTGAATTAAAGCTTACACTGTGCTTTTTAGCCACGTATTCTGCACCACTGCATTTAGGGGCAACAGACTAAAAAGCCGCTTCCTTCCTAAACTGTCGTGAGCTCCAAAAATAAACCAGGAGCAAGTCCACTGCTGGTGGGGCAGTGTCGGTCACAGCACTTGGCTGTTCTTTTTCAATGCTGGCCTTGCTCACCTGCAACCAGTCAATCTGTGGATCTTCCCTGCACGGTCAGCAAGTGAAATAGCAGCAGCTTCTGGCCTCGTGTTTCCAAATTTAGGGATCCAACCACTCTGTTAGGGAGCAAACCTCCATGGACTTCATCAGAGAAATGCCCACAAAAGGATTTGGTATTGAATCCCAAATAATCCATAGCGAAGGGGCTTTCGAACTTGATTTATCTTAAATTTCCTCTTGGCTCTTTAAACACGCCAGCAACGTGTCAGCTAAAGACCTCCTTTAACTCCCCCCCTTGGTCTCCTTTCTTCAGACATGGTCTCTTCATCTGCCCCCTGAGCGTAGTGGGAGTCTCAAACTGAATATTTCAGAGTTTGTCAGTCTTTAACAAAGAGCTCCCAGGAGTTTCCATGAGAAGACATGAGTAAATTCTGTACACCAGTATAAATTTTACCCAGGTGCAATTTTAGCAGCATCTGAAGAGGGATTCGGTGCTGCGTATGTCTGCCCTTTGCAGCCTGGAAGGCAGCCAGCTTGCCTCAGCTTTATGGGAGAATTATGGATTCTAATTGCTGAGCACAAGCCATTTCCGTCGCACTGCCTTTCCCAAGGTTCCCTTGTTTGCTCAACAAGTAGCGTCACCCGGCTTTGGAGAAACAAGCCCTGGCCAGTGTCCCAGGTGAGGTGTGTGTGCTGCGCGGGGCAGTGGCGTGGCTCGGGTGCCCCCCCCTCCTCACACCTCCCCACGGTCTGGAGCTTCTGAGGAGCATTTCGGTCAGTGGTACCTTCGCGTCTTCTCTGGCCTTCACACAAATTTGTTTTGTTTTCCTCATATAGTACTATAGTATCATGAATTTTGCTGAATTGGTATAAAATCAGTAGTTCGATTTCTTATCTAAAAATTTGTATAGAAGAATTGTGCTGACGGTTGGGACGCTGTTTCTGCTCCGTATTTAGTTGCCGGGTGTGTGAAATCCGTTCAAATCATCTTAAGTAGAAAATGATAGAGAGCTAAACCTCATGCCTCGTGCAGACATGGCAGTGGAAAAATACGAAGGAGAGTTACAGTGCAAATGCTTCCAGCAAAATGGAAATGCAGCTCTTGGAGCTGCTGCATGAACTTTTTTAAGCCCATTATACAACAAGGTTAAACGTATGTGGTTGTGAACTTCCTATTTGAAGGCAGTTTGCATTAATCTTTACACATTCATTCAATCATATTCAAATATTATTCCATAATAAATTACTTTCAGAAATTAAAAATGGAAAGGAACATTTAATTTCCAGAGCACTGTAATTCTAAATGTCATGACCTTTTTTTATACGCTTGTGAATAAAATTGGCAGCAGCATCAAAGAAAAGCAATCTGCGCGTATGTGCTCGGAGGTGACAATTGACTGCGGTGTCTGAGTCGTGTTCCTTCCTCCTCCCTGGGCTCCTTCGAAAACGCCTCTGCTTTGAGGATGAAAATCAAGACTAATAATCATGTTAAAAATTGGAATTCTTTTTATAGTGCTAACCGGTATTATGGAGACGTTAATAAAATAACACAACCACTAGCAAAAGAAAACTACAGCAGAATGATTATCTTTAACGGCAAATAACAGCAATATAATCTTTCTACCATGAAGTTAAATCTCTGAAGAGATGGCAGGATCGTGTTCCCCATTTTCTTAAGTGGAATTTTGAGCCGGAGTCTGGGAGGTAGAAAACGGGACCCTGCGAGGGTGCTGATGGAAGACTGAAAAGGCGACAAGCCCTAATGCTTTTCCTCTTTTCTTTTTGAGGCCCGTTTAGATTCTTTTGGTTTATCAAAACACTTGATAGGCTTCATTCTTCACAGCAGTCCCCCAGCTTTACGATATGCCTCCATGATAGCCGCTGATTTTCAACTCCACTACCCGGAGACAAAGGTTGAGCTTCAATCTGCCCCCAGGTTAGCTGCCCATTTGGGGCGTGTGGCCTTTTAGCGGAGTTTGTAACATGAACAAGGCGTAATCTCAGCAAAGAAAAGGGCTGGCAACTGGCTCTTAGCGGCACCTAAACAACAGAAGTTATTGCAGACACAGAGTCCTGTCTGCTGGTGGTTTTCAGGCACCTCTTCCCAAAAGCTCGGCAATGTTCACTGGAGTCCTCAGCAAGCGTAACTTAATGTATTGGGTTTGTGCAGCAGGGTCTTGGTAGGGGAGGGGGCTACGGTGACAGTAGCTGAAGCCCCTCCATAAACAAAGGACTTCAGACAAGAAACAACCCGTTTTAGTTCTTCAGAACCTCCTGGCAAGGGAAGAGATTTTCCCTTGGCTGTGCAGTTCCTTCTGTCAGACAGACAACACGATGCAATGACTGGGGCATCTCTCGGCAAAGGTGGGCTCGTAGCTGCGGTACCGTGGGTCTGTCGGCTTCCCCCCTGCCTGCTGACTCCCGTTCGTTGTGCGCGTTAGCGGGGTGCTCGCTCAGGCAGGATGGCAAATGTTCAACAGCATGTCGGGGCCTTTTCTGACCCTCCCCTCCCTGTGTTTGCTAAGCAGCTGAGTGCTGTGCTCCCAGCGTACGAGGCTTCAGTCGTTGCCATCAGGGCTGCGGAGCACTGGAGCATGAAGAGATGCAGTAATTCAAAGTTGGCTTAGCCCTATGTGTGCGTGGTGTCTTTTCGACCTTGCAGAAATGCCCAAGGCAACTTCTAAGGAAATGCTATTATCTTGATAAGGGAAATGTAAGGTCATTGGCAGGAGAAAATACATTCATTTATACTGAGCGTTGTTTAAATTTCTAAAGGGAACCAAGAGAACATTTGCAAGTTGCAGGAATAGGTCTGGGCAAGCTCCATCAAGAATGTACCTTGTTTAGGGTACAGTTTAGGTTATGAATTGTAGCATTTACCTACCAGCCCCACAGGGTGTGATGGATGAGAAGGTCCAGTGTTCCATTCCTATACAAAAAAAAGCACTCGGTGCATGAAGTTCATTCGGAGAAATCACCGTTTTGTTTCCCAAAATGAGTTGTATCGCTTCTTGTGCCTGAATGACTGACAGCTAGAGGAATTGTGGGTCTTGGAGCTAAGTCTTTCCTTTGAAATCCACCTTCTGCAAATATTTCAGTTTCAAATTGCTATTCACAAGTTTTCATGACTGCAGAGTACAACATTTTAAAGTTTATGAAGATGAAGTGTGAGTCACGAACACGGTTGAGTCGAAATTGGTTCCTGGGTTTGATTTCCCAGGAAATTTTTCCTTTTGTGGCTTTAGCTTTGAAAAAAGACTTCTGATACTGAATTTCCAGGTAGATTTTTAAATGTCCTCTTTGAGTCTCAAACGCGGGGAACGGTACAGCAAAAACATCCTAAAATTAAGATTACCGAGAGTTTCAAAGCTTTAGTATATCTCATTAAAACCAGGAGGTTTTTTTTCCTTTTTACAGGGGAGGAATTATGTTTGTTCAAACCAAAGAGTAACTTTCAGTGCAGGGCAGATGCAAGGATGTGGAACATAGGGATGTGTGTTCCAGACACCGGCACGCTCCTTCTCTGGACTTCATCAGTAAAGAGTAAGATTATTAGCTCAAAACCCTGCAGGATCTGATATCTTTGCTCCAAAATTTTCTGTACGAATACTGCAATTCAGTCTTTTAATTTGTTACATGATGAAACTATCTTACGCAAGTAAATTTGAGTCACTAAGTATCTGTAAATAATAATTATAATGATTATTGCTATTATTGTCGCTACTATTTTGTCTGCAAGCTGTCCTACAAGGAGATCAGTCTTCATTATTCCTTTCCTGAAAGCATGAAAGGTTAACGTTTTTCATTTCTGCTAGATATTGTCTGTGAGTGGTGAAGTGCCTGCACCCAATTAATATTTGATTAAAAGAAAGTGAGAAGCAGGCAAGAACAGATACCTTTGCTCTTCATGAATGGCTGCTACCGTCACCCTCTCCTTGCAGAAGCAAAAGCAAATAGCTTCAAGACTGAGGCAGCAAAATCAAGTTCTTGCCAGGGTCAGAAGAAAGAGCAAAGTGATGGTGGCTGGGGACGTTTTGTTCTGCTGCTTGACCTCACACGCGTCTTCCTTTTGTGCGCCATAGAAAGGCAGGACCTTCTGAGGGAAGGGCTGCGCATTCTACGTGTACATATTTCACAGGAAAACTTGCGTTTTTGTAGGAGTGTTATGTTAAAGGGAATGCGCAATCTGAGAGCCAAATGAATAAAATCTCCAGATACTGAAAAGGAGTAGAGCAAAAAGCTGATGATGTGAATGAGAACATATT
This sequence comes from Butorides virescens, assembly GCA_017310255.1. NCBI lineage: Eukaryota > Metazoa > Chordata > Aves > Pelecaniformes > Ardeidae > Butorides > Butorides virescens. The sequence goes on from JADKXX010005105.1 coordinate 47,522, forward strand.
AATAGGTTGATACACAAATGCTAGTTTTTCCTGATACTTTTTTATATTCTTACTCCACATCACTCCGGTATCTTCTCCAATGTCTATGAAGTAGGTGTGTTTTATCAAGACTCATATGCACCGCTAGCCTTGGAGTAGCTCGGGGAGGATCCATGAGATGCAAGTCCTTTCACTGTAGCTCCGAAAGAGGGTGATGCCCTTCCAAGAGGTTTGACTGAGAGGCCACTGGGCCCAACTCATTGCCAAAGGAAAAGATACTTAACCACGTCCACAAACTACAGAGGATTTCTTAGCAAGGGTTGGTGTTCGTAACTCACTACCTGGGTAGCAAGGTCGCCATGTGCTGAGTACATACAAGGCTCTTCCTGGTCAGTTTTGAAAATCCAACCATCCTGAAGCATTGATAACCAAGCAATAGATGTTGCTGAACGGGAAACATTAAAACTGCTGCTATTTATATCACTTACATTCATCAAATCATACATCTTCTTTGCATTGATTTCTAGGCTAGCTACATATAGCGAGGTGATCAATAGTAGTTACTGCTCCCCTTCAAGTTCAGTGAAACATCTTTAATCAATGTAATTTAACCTCAGAAACATCTACAATTTTTGTAAAGACTTTACTGTATCATAGAAGCGGGGTGGAAGGAATTTCCATGGCGTACAATTAACATGTCATCATGCAGAACAGTTTCAGGTACTGCAAAAGCCGTGCAGATAAATCACTTGCAGAATCTTCTAGGTTTTTGTTAGCAAATTAGGACAGCTCTTGTAAGGCCTTATGGTAAGTAGCTGTCAGGCTTGAGAAGTATGGTACTTCCCCAGAGAAGGCAAGGAGGAATCATGTAGATCAACTCAGAATTCGGATTATTTTGTAAGGCTTCCTTTTAAATATATTTAGTGAAAGCATAAGAATGTAGAAAGGCACAGTATAACCTTGTAGGCAAAGTATTGCCCCATTCGGTTTCAAAATCAGCTGATAGAGGTGGAAAGGGTCACCAGCTTTCACAGGGGCTGTGTGCATCAGGATTTGCTCATGTAATGAGCTTCCCTCTCAGTTTATCCAGCTTTTAATAGTCCTTTTTTTAGGAAAAATTAAGGCTTGGTGTCTACATTCTAAAGGTAGCAAAAAACTTTTGGAAGAAAAGAAAATTAAGGATGCGGAATGTAGCCATCAATAAAGACAAGCCATTAGTCATGCCAGGTACTACACGTGGTACTACGCGTCGTTAGATTTAAAGTAGACACTGGACTATCATTTTGAACCTATGCATTTTTCTAGGTCCTAGCAAATAATTCTCAGTAATTTTTTGAGAAGCAGCACTTTTTGATAGCTGAAAGTATGGGCGTTTCCTGGCTGGTTTCATTGTTTGAAATTTTAAAAAAGGAAATTACTTAATTATGAATTCAAAGCCCAATTTGTGCTGTGAGTTGAATCTTGTCAGCACGAACACTTGTATTCGGGAGTTCCTGCTTGAGTACGTAGGGCCCCTGTCTTTGATGAACGAGGTAACCTGATTACATTTAAGGGTATCAATATTTATAAGGCAAGGCCTTTAGCTATTTAAAGAATTCATGTGGTATTTTTCCTGTTCACAGCTACAACTGACTGTGTCTGTATCATTATTTAACAGCCGGGCAGACGCGGTGCTTAGGGCCAGGGTTTAGTGGTGGGATGGCAGGGGTAGGGGAATGGTTGGGCTTGGGGAGCTTAAAGGGCTTTGCCAACCCCAACGATTCTGTGATTCTATGATTAGCCAACACATGACGTGAACTGCAAACTTTACAATTGACTAAACAACTCTCAGCTTCTTTTTCACAAACATGTGAGCATCATGCTTTAGGAGGTAGGTGTGAACAGTCTAATGGTGTGGGTCGAGGGCTCAAACCTTCACAAGGAAAGAGTGGGAAGAGATTGCACACGTTGTATCAAAAATCACTTTCCAGGTTGAGCAAATGCTATTGGATTTTCCACCACCATTCATTCGGCACATACTGAGGTTTTGAATTGTAAGTGCAAAGTATTTATACAGCAGAAGTGAAACGCCTGTTTCAGACTGCCGCGTTTTCCATCATAGCTGTGTTGTACGGGAGAATCGCCTCCCCCAAACGCTTTGTTAGGCTCGAAGAGTAAATTTGGGTTTAAACCTCTGACACCTGAACATTTTTTTATCAAAGAGTAGAGATTAAAATATTTTTTATACTTTCAGCAGTTATACACAGAAAGCACTTGGGTGCTTTGACGTGAGCTTGAAAAGGAGAAAGAGTTGTCCCCCATAGAAGTTGTCTTGCATTTTGGTCTGGCTCTGGGCTTTTGGAACTCAGCCCAGAAGCACTGATCGGACCAGGCGGATAGCAAGTCAGGGACGATGCCACCATTGACTACCTGTCACTTCTTGGGCATGATCTGCCTTGGGTTTGGTCAAATTACAGCAGGCTCCAAAACGTAACAGACAACTTTGCTTTAGAGGCAGAAACCACAGAAAGGAGGAACGGGCAGCAGCCGAGGCCGCGTGCTGCTCGCTTTGCGTCTTCCAGGTACTTGCTGGAGCGGCCTTGGCTGTAGCAGCAACATCACTGTCAGCAGGACTCGCACGTGCTTTTAGTCAACGCGTCTCTTTAAGAAGGTAACGTGCCGATAGAATAACGTTGAGCCAGAATTCCTGTCACAATTTTTGAGGTTGAATCAGGACATGAGACATAACTCTTCATCATCGCTAAATAAAGACTAATCCCAGACAGCAGCGGGAGACAGGAACTGCATAAAAATAACTGTGTCTTGGTGTAATTATATTAAAAACAGCAGGATTTCTTAAAATCCTCTTGAAATCTTATGAAAGAAAACTTTTAAGGCTGTGCTGCTGCTCTGGCAGCGTGCTGGCTGAGGCAAGTCCTGCCCTTCTCCTAAGGGTTTCTGGCTGCAGCCCCAGGCTGATCAGTGGGTGTGGGTTTCACCCCTTGCCCGGGAGTGGCCACCACCTAAAACGGAAATATTCTAAACCAATTGATTCGGTGGGTCCTATCCATCTAACCAGGAGCTGTGGACTGCTTGTCTCCCCATCAGGGACGTGCTTGACGGCAGGGGGGAGCTGGTGAGCCCAAAGCTCAGTGGTGACCCAGCAGGAGCTGATGCTTCTAATGTGGCCAGTCCAGTTTCGGGTATCCAACTCAGCAACCCCAAACCTGGAGTGGGCGCCGGTCCCCAGGGCAGGACGGGCACAGCCTGTGTCCCTGCAGGACCTCCCGCTCTGCTCTGCCAAGGGTGCAGACGCCACCGGGGGTACAAACCCCCAAGCCACAATAAACAGCGTACTCGGACAGCTCGGTGATAATCAGAGTTTCATAAACACTTATTAAACAAAATGTTAAAATGGCTATTGATTTTTTTTTTTACCATAAAGAAAGGGTTAGACGACGACACACGTAGTAAACAGCGCCAGCAAGGAACAATCCTTTTCAGACAAGAAGTAATTTGGCTTTGGTTTGCCAACAGAAAACTGTTGAAGTGGCACGCTGCGTTAATAGAAACGCCGCCGAGGAACAGCAGGTGTTTGTGCGCTGATAATGATAATTAGAGCACTAAAATCTCTCTCTCATCATAAACAAAAACAAATAAATAAGCCTGGTTTCATATAGGTTTTTCTCACGGATATTGATTTTTGCATTTTGGGGAATACTTCCCTAACATTTAATACAAGAAAAAGTTTGTAACATCTCCAGAAACCTGGCAACGAAATAAATTGGTGCTTATCGCTGCAGTGTTAAGGTAAAACATCCCCAGTGCAAGGGAAAAAAAACTGAACCTTTTCAATAAAATACAGGAGAAAATAAGATTTTTTACATTTCAAACGCATCTTTTTCAGGTTGTTTGGTTTGGTTTTGTTTTTTCTTTGGTATCTCAAGGACTAAATTCCATCTTTGGTTACTCCAGTATAAACCTTGAATAGTTCCATCAGCAATGTTGAGTGAGTTGCCTTTGGTGAAGTTATTCTGAGTCTGTAATGGTCTAAACGCACATAGACTGGAGACTAATTGGGCCTTCCAGATTTTGTTACTTTTTATGCACTTCGCAGCTCTGTGTCAGATTGGTTCTGATTTTTTCTAGTTCTAATTCCCTGTTTATCAGTGCAGCAGAAGGGAGATGGTATCTGAGATATCACCACCTCGTTCCAAACATTTATGCTTACATATTTTATGGCTTTCACTGTCCCAACAGGGGCATCTCTGCATTTGTTTTCCTCTGAAGAATTGTATTTTTTGTAAATCAAAAATAATGTTATCTGCTTCCTGTAAAGCAGACGTCTCTCCTTAGAGATGGACTAGAATGAGAATCAGGATCTGCATTTGTGAGTTATTAAAATCTGAACGATTTGGCTCAAGTCCATCTCTGTCAGCTGAGAGCCCATCATCCACGGAGAAAACACTTCCTAAAGTACCCTGCAACACAAAAAATATGTGTCAATATTAGACAAGCTTCCAGGCAACCAGCACAGGATCCTTCTGTCTTTAACATTTGGATGTTAAAACATACATCTATCTATTTGGTTAACTTTTCAGATTCAGGCTCAGACTCTGAAATCTGGGATTGGTCACTCAGAATTGCAGTTTAACCTTCCCCCCAGCCTCTCTAGAGATCTCCTCGGGACCAGCTTGGATGTACCAGCATGTCCTAGTTCCCAGTTCATTGACAGTGATAGTCAGGGCCTAGGGGTTATCAGGCACAGACAACGGGCAGATTCTGCTCTGGTCTAAGTTGTAAGTATGGTCCGTAACAGCAAGTACTCGCTTATCAGGCAATCCCTGTCAACAGGAAAAATGAAAATTGGGTGAAATAAAATCAAGGCACAGTCAGTTCAGGCAGCGAGGTGCGTGTTACAAATGCCTCACTGATCCTTCACAACTGAAATCCAGGTTTAGGCTTTCAGTTCTTGAAAGGGTTGCAAATGTCCTTGGAGAGTCTGAGATGCAAAAAAAGTAGAAGGGTTATGATCTTTTGAAAAACAGAGTTCCCCGAGCATTCTAATTGAGACAACCAAAACTAGGCTTCATTTGGGACTGACAAGTGAGCAAAACCCGTATCTTTGTTTGCAACATGATTTTTAACTGTCGATCTCTGTCATACCTCGCTGAGAGAAAGAAATACCTGGGTACTTCTCAAGCATAAGACATGGTTTGTTAACGTTACGGTATCCAGGTGTGGTTAAGGACATAGTTATATAGAGAAGGTGCCTCATTCTGTTCTGTGGGTTTCACCAAGGGATTACTTAGCTTCTGCCTGAGGTATGGTCAGTTGAGACGATACCCAGGAAACACCAGAAACAACTTTGTCTCCAGAAGTCCCTGTGCCGAGGTACCAATATAGCACTTTGCCCAATAAGAGCTTAAGGGCCTGAAAAATACTGAATTCACAGGGAAACTTTGCAGATCTTGAGTTTTCTTTGCATCAGACCCAATGTTTATTTCTAGCTGATCCCACCCAGTGAAAGGCAGAACCTACGGCTCCAAAGCGGAGCGAGATTGGCCTGGGTAGCGTTGCACAGCCTGCCCTCAGCTGTGGGCCCTTCTTCTGAGCCTGGTGAGCTGGAGCTCTGCTGGAAGAGGCATCTCGCAGGTGGAGCACCCGACCCCTGAATTGTGGTGGTGGTGGGTAGCAGAGAATTAGTTTGAGGGAAGTTCTCAAAAGCACAAGACTGAACAGTGTTACCAAGCATGCCTCAGGCTTCCCTTTCATTTTACGTATCAACACAATCATTCTGGACGATTTGAATGGATAATCTCTCATACCAATCTTCACCTTGTACGTTTAAGGTTGTTAAATGGAGCTTATATATGAATCACTTTCCTCAATTTAATAAAATCCCATAAGCAAACAGGAAATTCTCAGCCAAAGAACCAGATCAGAGTTTTCAAAGCACAGTTTGTTTTTATTAGCGAATCTAATTTTTAAGTGTTTTGATTTTTTTGAATGTATGAGGAGGGAAGACATATGGTGGCTGCTATACAGCGCATACAGTAACTGCATTTGAGAATGCTGTTACCCAGAAGGCAATGAATAATTAAAATAGATTTTTCAATAAAGAAGCAAGTGGGAGGAAGTGTTATCCGTTCAGTTCACGTTTTTGTGAAAAGAAGTCAAGCTCGTTGCAAAAACACTGGACAGTATTTCACATTTCTTTAAAAAAGTTCCTTTTTGTATTTTCAAGTGGATGTCCTTGAGAACTGGAGCAACAGAAATGGGAAGAAGTTCATTAGCACAAAGTGCGTAATTATACACTTGGGGTCTAATAATACGAACATCTGCTTTAATCTAAGAGCTCTTTGGTTAGAAATGAATAAAGGAGAAAATGACCTTAGCGTGGCAGCTGGTCACAGAACTGTGTGCCGCTACGGGCTGTGAAGAAGGCCCATATAACCCCCAGGTATGCCAGGAGAGGCGTTCCCAGACATACTGGTGATATCGTACAGGGCACTGGTAGGACCTCGTCTGGAGCCTTCCGTAAGTTTGGGTCAGCAGTATCCATCAGAGATGATTTCAAGCTGAAACAGGAGAGAGAGAGAGTTTTTCTTTGTCTCTACCTCAGTCTAGAGCTAAGCTGCCCTGGCCACTGACTTCTTTGTGCGTGGTACAGAGACAAAGTCCAAAGTCCCATCTCCTGACGTTAACACTACAGCACTGTTGTAAACCTGCCTTGAAGATGTTACCTCATGCAGGTATTTAAATAATAGAGTAAATAGAGCTTTAAGGCAATTCTTTCAGCGTGCATTAAATCAAAAAGAGTTTATTTTTGCACATAATTTTATAGGTTTTCTTTAGGGTGTAAAATGAGGAATTTGCGGAAGGGGGAAAGGCATCTGCTACTTGTAAGAGATTGGGGAGATGTGAGCTCATGGCAGCATTTCACACTGACGAGGTTCTTCTGTTGTGAGGGCAACCTTGCAAACATCTATCGCCTTGTGTACCCAGACTGATCTTCCTTCTCTCTTTCTCTTTCTCGCTGTCTTTTTTAAGACCTGTCTGTTAAACCTCACTAGATTCTATTTTTTCGTTACCGACACTACCACAGTAAAGGTGATTGAGGAGTTTCTGTTCTTGGGCGGCTGTAATTTCCATCGCCCTTTTTTTGCAAGGCTGTGCAAAGGCGATGCGTTACTGCTGAGTCTTGGGGCACAAGGCATTTGGCTACGTCCTGGTGACAAAGAATTCATAAAACAGAATTTATGCAGTGCTTTATGGAACCAGCTGATTAACTGCAGCCCTCAATAAAGGAAAGATGTTGGGTGCAATTGAAGTACAGGTATAAAAGAGTGACAATAAAGAAGATGCAAGTGAAAACAATATATTAAGCTTCTGAGAAGTAGATTCATTGGCATTTCAAAAGGAATACGGGCCCTGCTGATATGTGGTGGTGCTATTTCGCGTTGCACGACACTGCTGTTAAGGGTTCAAGGATAAACTCCTCCTCCCGACCTTGGGAAACTGAACTGCGTTAAAGCACTTTGTGTTTTAAGCAAGCCTGGACTTGTGTGTCACTCTCGAAGAACTAGCGAAGGCCACGGGGCAGCTCCTGCATTTAGCTGACTGTAAAGAGAGATGATCTTCATATTTTATGGCAAAAAGCTACCAGGTTCCAAACGCATTGGTCGATTGGGGCTATTTTTTACCAGCAAATGTCACAAGGAGTTATTATATTTGTGAATATTTACACCTTTAGTTTGTAAATAATCCCCAATAAAATTCCAATTATTATTGGAATTCCGATTTCTGTAATTGGAAATTTTGCAAACAAGCGTGAAGAGGTTGAGGTTGCTCGGTATAACGTACGTACACAAGGTGATTGGAAGTGACGGAGCGTTGGTGCGGTTTTTTCTTCCCTCTGTAGTTTGCACAAGATTTTGCTACACATGACCTCAAGGTTTATCTTCAAGCCTGCTCTGATTCTTCAGTAACCCCAGAAAGTGTTACAGCCCAGCCACTGGAAAACCTGAAATGTGCCTGGGTAAATGACCGGTCCTTTGCGGTAGAGTTGCTGTGTACATGGAAGTATTGCATGGCCAACGCTTTTGCTAATGCTAAAGACAGTGCTCACCCGGCAACATCGATAGTGAAAAATACTGGGTTTATTTCTCCTGGTGCTTCCAGCATGTGAATATGTATTAGATGTGTTCTACTTCGGACTGGCGGAATCCCTGAGAAAGGTGTTGCATGAATTTAGATTGAAAAGCAGTTCTTTTTCAAGTAGATAGTCGAGGGGGAAGTTCCGAAGCTTATTTCACTGGTATGGCAAGGGATTGAGGGTAGCAAGAAAGTTTTTAGTCATGAAATAATGGAATTGGAGTTATGGGTGCAAACTGTGAATATATTATCATGTCATTGCCCAGTGTTTATCCTAAAGGAGAGTTAACAAATTGCTGTGACCTTTCTTAAAAAGCAGCCATAAATGCAAATACTATATGGTGTTATATTACATCTTCATGTTCTGGATGACAGCCAGACAAATTTCAGCATCCTCCGTGACAGAGCATTTTCCTTGGCGACATTTTGACCGGTGTATTTTCTTACCCTAATTCAGATGCGGGAGAATACCGGTCTCCAAGCTCTTCACAGTCTTGGAGTAATTGCCGTTTGTTTTTGTCCTTCACCTCTTTGCTCTTCTGAAAACAGATTGCATTCCACAGCAGGGTTTCGGTGATGAGAGAGGTAAAGTAAACCCTCCTCTAGCAATTGGATGCTTTGACTTACTAAAGTCACTGCTGCTTGAAAGAGAAATTGGCTTTCCTTGAGAACATGTGCGCAATAAAAAAATAAAGCTGTAGATGAGTTTGTATAAGGGCACATAAAATCCAAATTCCTCACTGTAGGCATTTTTGTGAGAAGTAGAAAACTGATTCACCTATTACTAGGGTGGCCATTGTATTTGTTTAAGTCATTTTAGAAGTCCAAAGCCTCTTTAGAAGTGTTTATTTCCCTGAGGAAACAAATGCAGGATTCTGTATTGCAAGTCAAGCATGCCAGCCTTTAACAAGATTATCGGAGTCTTTTCCATGGGTCTGCAGTGTGAAAAATGTCCTTAGCTGTAGGTCACCGTGAGTAAGGGGAGAAGAAAGTAGCCAGAAGAGATCCTGCCAGCCAGCTCGTTTTATGGGGAGGCCGTTAGGCTGTAAAGGACTGGCTTCAAATTTAGCCTGGTGCTTACCAAGGAGCTGGGGGTACGCATTGGGTCAAAAATACTCGTCTTAACGCTGTAGGGCAGAGCAGTTACAGTGGTAGATACTTACAGGAGATTTTATTTTAATAGAAAGCCCTGGGCTTCTGCAAATGACTTCTCTTCCTCCTTCAGAACACCCAGATTCAAAGTCAAACTTACCTTGCTTTATTTCACAGATATGTTCGGAACACGCATTCCGGGCATTACCGCCAGGGTGAAGAGTGGCGTCGATGCCACGATGATAAGTGCCGACACCGAGAGATAAGGCACAAGGAGAAGTCACTCAGCAGCTAATTCAGGATAATAAGTGAAACCTAAGTGAGATATAATTTGCGTTGTTAGTAAATCTCTTCTCATGTTAGTAACATGGAAATCTATGCAAAATGAGTTGTTTTGCATAAAGGAATTGGGTTGGAAAGATGCCATGTGGCCTAGAGAGAGTCCTTAGCAAATTGCCCTTATGGTGCAGTGCTTGCTCCCTCCCGTTGCTCATCTCAGATATCTCAGATATCCCGTCAGATATCTCAGATATCCCCTATAAGAGGAGGCTGAGGGGAGCCCTCATCGCCCCCTACAACTGCCTGAGAGGGGGCTGGAGCGAGGTGGGGGTCGGCCTCTGCTCCCTGGGAATGGGCGATGGGACCAGGGGAAATGGTCTGAAGTTGCGCCAGGGCAGGGTTAGGTTGGACATTAGGAAAAATTCCTTCCCCAAAAGGGCTGTCAGGCTCTGGAAGGGGCTGCCCAGGGAAGGGGTCAAGTCCCCATCCCTGGGGGGATTTAAAAGCCGGGCAGAGGCGGTGCTGAGGAACAGGGCTTAGTGGTGGGATGGCAGGGGGAGGGGAAGGGTTGGGCTTGGTGAGCTTAAAGGGCTTTTCCAACCTAAACAATTCTGTGACTCTATGATGACAGAAGTCAGCATAGTCCAGGTGTTTGAGTAAGTCCTTATTCCAACTCCTCTTCAGCCACTACATACTGACCACCATGCCTGGTCTGGGCATTTTAACACTTTGTGCCATCAAAGCCCTTTATTTGAGTGCTTTAGGCACTTTGCTAATGTTAATGGGTTCAACCTCGCATTGCCCCTGAGAATTGGGGACTCGTTTTTATGCACAGGTAAACCAATGCCCGTACAGTCTCTGTGATTCCTATAACATCCCTCAGGAAACCTCTTGCAGAGGTTTAAAGCTCCTGCTTTAATTGCTGGGCTCCGCTTCCTTCCAAACCAGCGATTACTCTCCTCCATCGGAAGACGTTCCGGGGCCCTGCCAGACGGCTCTTTTCCAATTTCGGCTCGGGTGTTTTTGTATAGACACTTCTCTTGCTTCGGGGACCGTTGTGTCCTGCACATGCTTTTAATTTCTTTTCCAGTTTTGGAGACCAGCTTCTCCCTCACGTGTTGAGATGGCTGTCTGCTGCTGAGAGGTGCTAACAGCGTTTGCAGAGACCGTCTGCCCTCTTGCCGAGGCGCGGGGCTTGGGTTCCGTACGTGGCGGCGACGCTTGCCAGCTTTTCTACTTTCAGCAAAGTTTCTTCTCCTCTCTCTCCCCATATGTTTCTAACTATAAATCAGGAATAGCAGTCAGCTTTTTGCAGGGCTCTGTCAGCCCTATGGATAAATTCTGCGTTTGTTCTCTCGCGCTCCCCGTTCGATTCCCCACTGGCTTTCGTAGGTGCTTGTCTTCTCTTCTGGCCTTTTTCCCCAAAACCGGTACTGTGCAAATAATTGATTTTTCAGTTTACTGACTGGACTGGAAAGTCAGGATTTGAGGGGGTAATTCTTCTTGGTAAAGTAAAAGACCTTTTAAAAAACTGTTTAAAAATGAAATCTGACAGCTTTTGAAGCAGAGACATCGCTTTAAAATGAATCCGCTTCATGTCAGTATGTGGTGGGCTGACCCTGGCTGGATGCCCGGTGCCCCCCAGGCCGCTCTGTCGCCCCCCTCTGCAGCTGGGCAGGGGAGAGAAAATGTAAGGAAAGGCTCCTGGGTCGGGATAAGGACCGGGAGGTCACTCGCTCACTAATTACCATCCCGGGCAAAACAGACTCAATTTGGGGAAATTAGTTTAATTTAATACCGATCAGATCAGAGTAGGATAATGAGAAATAAAACCTAAATCTTAAAACACCTTCCCCCCACCCCTCCCTTCTTCCCAGGCTCAACTTCACTCCTGATTTTCTCTCCCTCCTCCCCCCGCGCAGCACAGGGGGATGGGGATGGGGTTGGGGTGAGTCCATCACGCGCTGTCCCTGCCGCTCCTTCCTCCCCAGGGCCCCCCCGCTACCAAAACCTTACCGCACAAACCACTACACAACATTTCAGTGCTTCAGCTTCTCAGTCGCAATTTGTGAATTATTTTGATTGTCTCAAAACTCCATTTTCCAGCACAGAAACTGTATGCCAAATAACAATAATAATAATAACAATAATAATAGTAGTCATCCTTTTCTCCCCAGGAGTGCAGTACCTTCCCATGATACTAGGTATTTTCTGCCAGCGATGATTTTGCTTGCATGTAACTCCACTTGCTTGTGAGGGCTTTTCAGTTCTAGCACACTTCAGAGACACTTTGTCATTGCATCTGTATTTTAGCCTCCTGTTCACACTGTTAATCTGTCGTTGCTCTAAATAGCAAAAAATCATGGGAAGTTGGAAGAACGTTCTGGAGCGGTACAACTGTACATTCTCCTAAACAGCACTGGGCATTGGCCATCATCACAGAGCCAAATGAATCTGGTAGGACCATCCCATGTTCTTTTATTCTTCAGCATCCCATCGCCCAGGTTTGTCTCCCTAGGGCTCAGAAGACACCCATGATTCCTTTCCATTCTGCTCAGGAGGAACCTGGTCATACGCCCTTCAAATGCAAGTTCAAACATCCTTGACACCTGGCCAAAAGGGAGCCATCTCCAGCAAGAGGACATGAAGGCAAACCTCCATTTCTCCTCTGCTGCCCTGGAGTAATCTAAGGATAGATCATGCTGCTCTGTGCGTTGTCGGTGTTGTGGCAGATCATCCTTCCATATCAAGGAGATGTAACCAGCTCCTGCACAGACCACACGAGTGGTTCAAATAACTCCTGAAATAGCATTTGCTGCGCTCTGTTGAAGTATGTGGTAAGCGGTTCCAAAAAGCTGCAGTGACGATTCTCGCTTCTGCCTGGTAGATGTCCTGCCTGACCATCCTATGAAAGGAAATAAATGGGGTTTTACTGAAGAGCTTTGAATGCTTAGCATACATGGCACGCGATAAGTGGTAAGTGTTATCATTGTAGAAAACTTCTTTCTGTCTTTTCTTGTCGTGGTTGCCCTACTTCAAATAGAGTTTAAGTCTTTCAGTATTAGTGACTGGTACCGTACACCTAGGTCTGGCAGATGCCAAAAGTCAGAAGTTGTAGGGAATAGCTCTTTTCAGTGGAGTTCTCCAAGGGTGGAGCTGTCAGTAGCTTTAACACTCTCTGGACAAGCAGCCAGCCAAGAGTTCTGCCCGCTGTAAATCCATACAGCTCCATTAACGTCAGTACCGATTTGTATCAGTGGAGGAACTGTCCTGGAGTATTCACAGCTTGAAGGCCTCCTCCTTTCAACAGAAATAAAGCCAACTCTGAAAGAACAGGAGTTTAAAGCAGTTCTGCTCACACCAATTCACAGGAGGGGTGACCCTTCCCATTGCTGTTATATCTGTTCAGGACTCTGAAAACGGCCGCCTTGGAAAATGAGCACGACGAATGATTTTGCGGTGTGTTCCCCTGCCTGCGCTAGGGGTGCACGCCAACCCCTGTTAGGGTGGAAGGCAAGAGCAAACGTGCTGTTAACGAGTGCAGGGTTTGTGCATGGATTCAAAGGTTTATTACCGTGCTTCTCTTCTCATCTTGCACCTGAATGTCAGCGGCCTGGGAATTATGCAAGATCATGTTTTCACTTTTTTCCAGAAAAGTGTCTTTTGAAGCTCCCTGAATGTGGTTTTAAAACCTTTGATAATTGAAATCATTCTCAGATAATTGTTTGGTTTTCAAAGTAAACCTGAAAGTGAGAGAGGTTGCCAAGTCCATCTTTCAGATAGGATTAATTCAACCCCTTTTCTGTATGCAATACGATACAGTTTTTAATTACATGTTTGTCTACCATTTAGCCCATAGCACCATTTTCTCCCTCAGTACAGAATGTTTTGGCCATATGTCAGGTTGCGTAGTGGAGGAGACAACAGTTACGCTGTATTTCTCCAAAGCTGCAGAGCACAAGAGGCCTCAAATTGCAAAGCGTAAAGAAAATAAAGGAAAAAAAAGTCACGTAGGCAGAGAAATTAATCTTTGTGCAGTTCCTGGCACTGATTTCCCCTGTAAAGCTGCCTGTCCTGCTAAACCAGATTTTTCACAAAGGGTCGCTAGCTGCGCCTGCTGACTGCCTGCGTTCTGGATTTGAAACTCTAAGGCTTCATTTCGTAGAATCATCGAATGGTTTGGGTGGGAAGGGACCCCCAGAGGTCCCCCAGCCCAACCCCCCTGCAGGAGCAGGGACACCTTGAACCACATCAGGTTGCTCACAGCCCCGTCCAACCTGGCCTGGGATGTTCCCAGGGATGGGGCCTCCACCCCCTCTCTGGGCAACCCCTGCCAGGGTTTCACCACCCTCACTGTAAAGAATTTCTTCCTTAGATCCAGTCTAAACCTACCCTGGTTTAGTTTAAAACCATCCCTCCTTGTCCTGTCACAGCTGGCCCTACTAAAAATATTTTCCCCATCTTTCCTGTAGGCCCCCTTTAGGTACTGAAGAAGTACTTGCAGAAGTGCTGAGCACCCACAACTGAACCGAATGTTGAGTGCGAAGTGAACCTGTTAACAGTTTTCAGATACCAGGGAAAAGCAGATCCTCAGTGCCTGGAACTGGATATCCAACACTCGACTAGCAATGCCCTTCTTACATTACAAATGCCTTGCTTTGTAATTCAAATCGCTATGCAATAATCTCTATGAATGGTATAGTGGCAACAAACAGCCCTGGTGATTGATTAAACACTTCAGCCTCCCTTCAGAGTTTAATTAATCTTAGCAGCTCTTTATTGCTTTGCAGGCTACAAAGCAATAGAGATTATTGCCATTTTAGTAGGGAATAGAGAGCAGCTTCTGGGGGGGGGGGGGGGGTGGGGTTTTTTCCTTTCTTAAAGACAGTGACAGGGATGAGCAAAATGGACTTGGTGTTGGGTTCCAAATACTTTCCAAGCCCTCCCCCCCCCCCTTTCTTAGGCTGAATAGCTAGGACACAGCGTTAGAGCCTCGTGGGACCTTCCGAGCCAGGCTCTGTGCCAAGCTCAGCAGTGCCTCCTTAGGCGGCCTCCCCCCCGCCACACAAAGCCCCCATCCAGGCTTCTCTCTCTACGATAGGATTCTTTCTAAAATCCCATGAGAGAGGAGTTTTGTCCCTTTTGGGTTTTTGTTGTTCATTTCTGAGAATTTTCCTGTAAGGAAAGCACGCTCTAGTAAAGTTTTACATCTTTGTGATATAGGGGCCTTCGTATTTTTCAGTAATTGATTTGACACCTCTAGTGTCATTCCCTTATTTCTGTATATCCGTGAGTGCCTTGTGGGGGAACATTATCATTCTGTGTGATATTTTAGATTCTTTGTCCGGCCCCTCTTAGAAAAATTTTTTTGCTAGTGATACAGAAACCATTCCAGGAACTGAGCTCCTTTCTTGGCCTGTCTCCCCATCCCTTGGCCTGGGAGAATTCTTGTGCTTGGCTCTGGGCAAGTAATGGCAGGGCAGCATCAAAGAGTCAAAAGGAGTTCCTCTGGGTTTAATGCAGGTCACTCGGACGCCGGGTCATACCCTCCCCATCTGCCCCATGCTCTCCGTCAGGGGATCTATTGGCTTCTCTCTGCTTTCCCTCAGCACTTGCAATGCCCTCTTTTCTTGCATGCCCTTGGGCCCCTTTGCAGTAAATGCCACAGTTTAAATCAATAACCAGAGAAGAGGATTACCTGCCACTTATTTTACTCAGTACTAGGTTCCCTTTTGATTACTTTTTAAGTTTCATACAAAAAACCCCAACCAAACCCACAACAGCAGGAAGAGGATTAGCATCGGGCCATAACATACTTCCCATTTCAGAACCCTTCTCTGTTTGAGGCTCTCAGACCTTTTAAGCGTGAAGGGTGACTCCCCACATCTCCATAAAGAGTAGATTGGCTCACGCAGAGTAAGTACACCTGAACTATTGGCAGAATAAAATCAGTACCTATCACACAGCCATCTTACTCCTTTCCTCAGTAATTTTTACCTCTGGCATGAGAACAGAGTCTGCCGTTTACTTTTCTCCCTAGCTTTTTTCTAGGTGGCAGAGTACGAACATCCAGTAGATACAACCTAGAACAGAGTCACTTGCAATTGGAAGTTAATCTTTTAAAGATTCAGCGTTGTGGTTAGTTACCATTCCACCTCTTCCTCTCAGATTACCAAGGCAGCCAAAGAACAGGAGCGACCGGGCAGTCAGACTGAAGAACCATGAAAAGGTCATATTAGAAAATGTATAATGCATTTAGTGCGTATTATTCTGCTGTCTCTTAAAGACTTTATGGGGGATTAAAAACCTCCCTCTTGTGACAGAGATCATAATGAGAATGGAAAATGTCACAACATAAATTGATTTTATGTTAATGATTGTATCTGGGATGGGAAATGATTCAAATATTACTTTTTACACCAACCCAACTTTGCAGTGTTGTGCCGCTTCGTGTTTTCAGCATTCGCGGTGCGCTCAGGCTCGGGCTGAGGAGGGAGCGCTCCCCGGGTAGGAGCTGGTGCTCATCTTGCCTTGTGCTTGGCAACCCTGCCGTTACAGGAAGGAATGAAGAGCTTCGACGTGTAAATTTAAGACAGCCAAAGCAATAGCTTCATCACTCTAAGCCTGGTCATGTCACCAGCACAGCTCCTCCTAATTGGGCTTGGAGATGAAGAACAAGCCAAGCCAACCCAACCCAAATTTCCCTCCATGTTGGGCTCCCTGGGTGACTTTAATGTTCATTTCCATTCCCTCTGTTGATGGGCTCTGTATGTTGGTATCCATACAGCCTTCTAGTTGGAGAAAACACAAAAGTCTGAGTCTAGCTTAGACCGTGCGAATATGGGATAGCCGTGGGTTTAGCTGCACGTGGGATCATTCCTGAAGGAAGCAGATGTGGTTTTTCCTGGCCATAACTAACTTTATATGTAAACAAGCTCTTACCGATACTCCGTAAGAATTCTGGGAAGACACAGTAAAGTAAAAACATAGAATTTGCAAAAAGGTTTTTAAAAGCCTGATAATAAATTACATATTTAAGGAACTGACAGATACCTGCCAGGAAACAAGTAAATGGGAACAACAGATAGCAGTGAATGGAAGCTTCCTTCAGGATTTGCCACTTTTATGAAAAATTCATATGAAAAAGGGCAAGGTAGGCATTCAGATTTCAGCAATAAGTACCCATTTACGTTCTCATTTTCATGAAGGAAAAAAAACTTGCCAGAGTGATAACTTTGGAAGTGAAAAACGTTGTCATTGCTTGATATTACCAAATCACAAGTCCCATCTTTCCATTTTTTGCCTTGCTGTTAGCTACTGGAACCTTGGGGGTCTAAATTAAAGAGGAGATAGAGGACTTCGGTTGATTCTCAAGGACTGTTGGCGTCATACGTAAAGATGTGGCCGATTACTTTAGTTGGAAAATCAATGAGAAAATGAGGTTTGAGGCAAAGTGTGGCGCGGCAATGGAGCAGACATGGCAGGAAAGGCTGCGTCTGCTCATCCCTCTCGTCACATCCTCCTTCCCGAGCTGTGCTCCGGTCCCCCCGCGCGCCATGGCCTCTCTCTTACCCCCCCGTCGTGCCCCGGCGGGCCTGCACGTGCTCCATGGATCGGGAGCTGCTCCGTCCTCTCCCCTGCGCTCGTACACCCGCTCTCCCAGCAAAAATTACACTCTTCCCGTACTCGGAGCATATCGTGCACCATCACAAATCCAATTCATAACCAGCAAACTGCCTGAGCACGCAGAGATTGGCTCGTTCCTCTCCCCAAATCCATCTGTTTGATCCCGGCTCTCTTCTCAGGAGCACGAGACTCCATAACCAGATTCTCTCCAGAAAACGTCCATCTGCTTCTCCTCTGGACGTGAGCGCCTCCAGCTCTGCAGCCCCCTCCCCTCCTCAGTTTCCTAGTCTTTAATCCTATTTATCTACTCTTCATTCTATATTATTGCACATCTTAACTGCATAAATAACTTGAGGAAAAGATCATATAATTAATATTAGTCACTTTATTGTAAATGTTTGCAGCCACGCCTGCAAAGGGTACTCCGCAGGATGAGCTCATGTTCTTTTCCGAACAAGGGCTTGCCCATGAAGTAAAAACGTATTGCGTGGCTTCCGTTGAAAACCTTGTGCAATTTTGTCTGACTTTCTTCTGGTTTTAATTCAAGAATTTGCTTGCATGTGTAAAGCCATTTCAATTAGTTTCTTCCCATTTTCTCTGCAGCCCTGTGAGTAATCGCTGCTGTCTGTGAAAGAGCACGTGTTAATATTTTGTTAGACAGGATTGGAACAGATGACTTTTTATTCTGATTTTCCCGGACAGATGAATGTGGTAAAGCATAACTTTTCCAAAAAGGCCGCTCTCTTTGAACTTGCAAGCCCATGTGACAAGTAAACAGGGTTCTTGATTTATCGTACTCCATGTGGAACGGATTGGGATTAGACTCCTAACAATGATGAAATATTGCCATTAATACACAAGGAAAATAGCCAGAAATTTTATTTCAAACCAGAGCAAACAGAAGATCTGCCCACATTAGGCTTATTTTCACCAAATCAAATTTATTCCGATGAATGGCAAATAAAAAAATTACATATATAACGTTTTTATTTGCACCTGTGACCTTTGTTCCCGGAAAAATCTCTGTATTTTCCATTAAGAAATGTATACTCTGGGTGGAAGGAAGTGGATTCACGTGCCAGCAGTCAGCAATCTGTGCTTGTAGATCCCTCCGACCTGTAATTGTTATTAAACTGGTTCACTGCACCCTGCAGGACGTGTGACGTCTCTTGGTAGGGGCGTACCTAGATCTCTGTTTGTTCTGAAAAACTTGTGAACTACTGTAATTCATTTCAGATTTATAGTTTCACCATCTTCAAATTGATGTCATTTTTTACAAGGAAATGAACAGCCGTTTTTTTTTAACAAACCAATGCAATTTAATGCTTATAGGATTTATCTGCCTGTGGATCAGCGGCATAACACAATTTTAATTAAACCTACCACACTTCACTGAATTCTCTCATTCTGTAGCAAAGTCTTATCACAGTAAAGGTCCATGAGATGTGTCAAGCTCTGCTGAGCCCTAAGTCACAAGGTTTGCATTCTCATCGTGAAAAAAAAAAGGAAAGAGCCAATCATTTACACTTCTCTCTCCGAGGGAAGCGATACTTAGCATTATAGAGAGAATTAATGGAAAATACAAACTACTAAGTGCCTGTGTGGTTAAGAAATCAAGTGCAAAACCTGCTAAAAAGTGTGATTAGAGAAAAAGGAAGGACCTGTTGAAGCAGGTCAGGAACACGATATTGAAATCATTATTGTCAGTTGTTCGTTATGTATTAACTCCCGGCTAAGTGGGTTTTACCGCTTCCTTTGGAGCGCAGATGTCGCCGGCTGGTGGTGAGGCTTGTGGCAGACCGCTCATTCTTAACTGCGGTGTTTTCTGAAAACGTAGCCAGGAATTCATTGCAGCTGCCTTTACTGACGTATCTAAGAGGCGAGGACGCTAATGGAAGGAGGTCACATCTAACGGCAGAGACCTGCAAGGGCTTCTGCACGTGCCCTCCCCGTGCCGTGCCAAATGCAGAGCTGTTCCTTTGCAGCGGTCGCGGAGCGGGCAAAGGCTTCATCATCTGTACTTCACTGGCTTCAAAACAATTCTTCCCAACTTCAAAATAAACAAACCCACAGGGAGGAATTACCTGTATCAAGAACTATTTCCCTTTATTGCATTGAGATCTATCGGAGGCGGTTTTCACAACGGCTGTGCAACCTGTTTGCTGAACTCTGTCCATACTTGTTGAGCCCACGAGCCAACTCAGAGTAGCAGAGGTCGTGGTTCCTACCTGGTCTGGGACAGATCCAAGAGATGGGCTGCAAAGAGAGAGCCCAGGGGGAGGCTCAGCACCCCCCTGGGTGCCTGGCCTGTTCCCGGTCACGCAGACCGCAGGGCACCCCCCACAGCCGCTCCTTGGAGATTTAACTTGGTGGGAAGGGAAGTACCTCGGGGGGAATTTTGCTCACTGCAGGGGGGTTGGACTAGATGACCTCTAGGGGTCCCTTCCAACCCAAAACATTCCATGATTCTATGAATTTGGGGATGGCTTTGGCACGTGCGGCATTGCGGAGTCGTATGGGCTTAAGCTGTTGGGACGTAGGGAACAAACCTGAAGCCAAGCAGGCTTTGTTAGTTCTGTCACTTAGAGCCCTGGTTATTTTCCTACTTTTGTCTCTAACTGTTGACCGACAGGAGCAGTTTCTTCTGTCCCTTAGAAGAGTGCAAATGCACGTACAGCGTAGGAATGAGGAGGTCATCTCAAGGTGTTCTTAGGAAGATTGAGTTAGGGATTTTGACTTGAAGTGCATCTGTAAGTGACTGGGGAGGAGACAACCCGAGATGGAGATCTGAATCGATGTGCTGTCATCTCCCATTCTGCACTCCTCGGCGCATCTTGTAACGGCTCCAAAGTTTGGTACAGTGCCGTAGCACGGTGCTTTTCCAAGTACAGATGGGCCAAGCACAGATGGCTGAGTTGCATCCTGTACAGCAGTCTCACTTAAACAAATATGGAATAATTTCACTAGAGTTTTTCTGGATTTGCAGTGAAATAAATGACACCGTGTATTTTGGATTTTCTCTTTCCCTCCTCACCATCCATCCCGATCAGTGGGTTTTCTTTCTGATGCTGCGCCAAATTGTTATATTCGTTTTCTTATCCTTTGAAAATATATTTTATATTTCTGGAAGGAGTTATGTAATTTTCTATTTTAAGATAGCTTTCTTTTAACAATTTACTTGCTTAAGACAGTAAGGGAGTCAGATATTTGCTATGCCCATTTCACGTAAGCAGAATAAAAAGATGGTTTCTAAGCAAAAAGTTTACAGCCTACATAAAGCAAAGAGGAGAAACAACACTGGCAATGCTAATTAAACACGGGACGGTACAGATCAGCGGTATGGGCAATCTCCGAGGCAGTGCCTCGGTGCCTAATTACCGCGCATTTGTCTGGGTTTGTGTAGGCATCCTGGTAAAGCTGAGTTTCAAGGAGGATCCTGACGCAGCTTTGCAGGTGTTTACAGAGTTTCTGACAGGTATGACAAGGGAAGCTGAAGGTACTCGCTTCAAAATTTAGCAACGGGGTAATAAAGGCTGTCATCATTAACAGAGAGAAGTCAAGGATGGCTTAGGGATGTGATTAGAAGTAGAATGGAAACTGTGAAGGGTCCCCAAGCAGAGACCGGCAGCTTTCGTGCCCTGCAGCGGGGACTGGGAGGCTGCTGGCTGCAGCGGTGGATGGCGTGGCCAGCGTGAGGAGCTGGGCTCCGTCGCCTTTGCAAAACGATCTTCAGAGGAGCTTTAAGAAAGGGGACGAAGGGGAGATGGTGGGGTGCAGTAAGGCCAGAGGCAAGGGCGTGAGAGCAGTCAGGGGGGAAGCTGATGAAAACTGCTTGCATGTGAGAATGGATTGGAAGAGTCATGTGTTAAACCTTCGTTTACGGAGACTTTGCAAAAAATTTAAGCAGAGCTGAAGTTTGACATGGTCGCAGGCCCCACTTAAAGGTCACAGAAAGAGGGGTGGGAGAAGATCACTAGTGGAGGGGCTGGAACGCTGGAGAGGAACGATGAGGAGATCTGTTCTGCCTGTGGGGACCTTAAGCTGACAAGTTGGCATTTGTGAGATGTATGAAACGTGGACAAAAATGTCAATTTGATGGGAAAAAGCCAATCCATCAGTCTTTCACACGGACATGTTGGAAAGCGAACTGAGTCTGTGTTTGGGGAGGACAGAAGAAGGGGAGGACAGAGGACCTCTCCCAGATGGCTGCAGAGAGCACGGATGGGACATGTAGAAGACAGGCGGAAAACCAGGGGAGGCAGAGCCATGGGAGAGCAAGAGTCTCAAGAAAAGTGCATTGAAGGTAGCTGAGAGTTGAAGAAACAGAGAAAGAGGGGCTGGCGTCCTCGTTAGCCAGACATGAGCCATGTGAAATGAGCGGGTCTGGCTTTGCTGATGTGCAGAGAGTGGATGCTGAGCTGGAACAGAAATCCAGATGGGATGAGGCCCAGGGCCTGGGCAGGGAGTGTCCAGGCAATGGGGAGGTCGCTGGCGTTTATGGTAGAACTGTAGCAAGTAATGAGAAATGATTTCACATTTAAAAAGAGAGAACCCATAGCGACTCCTCTACTAGAGAGCTTTTCTTTAACAGAGTCTTACAAATCTATTCTGATGAGAGGGACAATGACATAATTGGGACCATCTGTAGCATTTGCCCAGGCAACACCAGTTAACAAAAGACTTTTTTTTTTAATTGAGTAAAATATACCAAACTGTTTGAAAGTGAACTGATGGCGAGAGCAAGGGAGAGAAAAGCGGGTAGCGTTTTCATTTTCTAAACAAGTGGAATAATGATCTTTAGAATTCAACACAGCAGCTATTGAATTTTTTATTCTGAGATAGCATAAAAGATGCGGATGTACAACAACCACAACTCCCACAAAAGCAACTAGGTGCAAAAGGCTCACTGAGACGTGGCTAACTGAATTTCCTCTTACAGAAAGAGCGACTGGCAGATCAATGGCCAAAAAATCCAGCGTCTGACAAATCTGTGCCTGTTCAGCCACAACTGTACTGCAGATCTCAGTTCTCTGAGTGCTTCTTCCCCTCCTAGGAGCTCAAGAATGACTTTATTAACCCTCCTCGACCTATTGACCTTTACATTTATTTCCTAGAGTAAGGATTTACTTACTTTCGAGAATTCCAAGATGCTGTTCATGAGCACATATTCCATCATACCATACGTACGACGTAATGTGTAGACAATCGAGATAGATCCTTGTCCCTTTTGCTTCTTCTAAAAAGTGCGAACGGAGGGTACTGAAAGGGGAAAACAGTCATTTCTTGTTTGAGAGCGGGCCAGCTCCGGGGCTGAGCTTAGAGGTGGCTCCAGCTTAGAGCCGTGTCCTGGTGCCTGAGGTTGGCTCCAGCTTAGAGCCATGTCCTGGTGCCTGAGGACGCATCACCTCCGCCTCCACAGGATCTCTAAGAAATTCTATAGACCCGTTCTTGGTGCTGCTGCTTTGCCACTGTTGTTCCCTGTAAACACGACAGCGCCCGAGTCCGTGGCTGCGGGGTCTCCCGCTCCGCACCCCTCTGACGCAGGAAAAGATACAGACTCGTTTTCATGAAATGTGGGTGCTTGTTATTTTTGCTTTATTTTCAAATGACTTCTGAAATTCTGTTGCACGGTAAAAAGGGCTCATAGGCTGAAGTAACACTTTCACTTTCTAATTTTGACAGTGCAATGGAGTACAATTGAGTCCATCAGGTTTTCCTGCTTCTCTCTTGAAGAGATTTTGAGGGTCTCAGCTCAATCATCCTATTTGCAGACTGATTTCTAGGGAGTGAATGCATTACTCTGGGTTTGAATTACCTTGCGGGGAACAGATTTTAATCTTTCCCTTTTTTTGTATGGAGTCCTGTGGAAATATTATATCCTATTCGACTCTATGTTTTCAACCTGGTTTATATTTTCATCTGTGTTCATGAAGCATGTCATACACTCCTCACTTTTTGCACTTCAGAAATCTGTAAAAATAATTTCTTCTCCTGTTCTTCGTCAGATAGTTTCTTCAGGAATACAAAGAAGGACTGAGGATTTGTTTTACTTTTCCAAAGGAAAACCTGAGCATGAACTCTTCCATGCATGAGCTGGTTTTTCCTACGTTTGCACAGCACGTAGCATGGTGGCTCGGTACCAGCTTCTCAGCTCTGCAGGGCTGGGGTTTAGAAATTTGGCACAGGGTCAAAGTCTCCAGGGGACCGGTCTGGTGGGACAGACTGCTCTCGGAACTGCTGCCTTTCCCATCCAGCACGGCGATGTCTCATTGCTGCGTTCTAGGAGTCACCGTGGTCTTTTGCAGGAGGCCCTGGGTGCCCAGCTCCCCACGAGGCTTCTGGGCTTCGGACCTGGAGCAGACGGGGCATTCCCTGCCAGCTCAGCCAAGCAAGATTCCAGAACTATTCCTGTGCCTCTGGCCAGGACGAGGTGCTCGCAGCCCAGGGCGTGCACAGGTACTTCGAGTCAGGAGCCTGAGCATCTGGCATTAGGGCTTGGACTCTTTTCCAGGACCCATTGAACGAAAATCTGCATGATTTAACACCTGACTTGGGGACACCAAAGTACTTACCATGCTGAAGGTCACATTCGATCACTGTAGCCATGATGAATATGAAAGCAGAAGGCAGCTCGGGGGAAATCTTTAGCTTTATGACATACCCTAGGATCCTACCGTGCCTGTGGAATATGCAGATAAATGTGCGGTGCAGGGAATTGGCTCTTTTCTCCAGGTCTTGTTCACTAGAAAATACAACAGCTCTATATCGACACCACGTGAAGAAATGCAAGGTGTGTTCAGCCTGGAGAGCGGCAAACGCCGCTTGCTTTGACATTTGGTGAAAAGGGGACAGGAAGGAAAGGGCGAAGGAGGAGGAGAAGTGTTGAAGTATTTAATCCCCACGTGCGGCGCTGCTTAGGTAAATCCTTCCCAGATTCGGTTCACACCTTTAACTACTGCGCTCCGCTGTGCTCTGCTGCTCCTGGAGGGATTTAAAAGAAGGATGGGTGAGGTGCTGAGGGACAGGGTTTAGTGGTGGGATGGCAGGGGTAGGTTAAAGGTTGGACTCGATGATCTTAAAGGGCTTTTCCAACCGAGGTGATTCTATGATTCCAAGTGCAGTTGTGGGTGAACTTTCACAGTTTCTCCCAAGAACTGATTATGTTTGGATACCAACCAAAATTAGGTTTTCCATAACAGGACACCTGTTCTCTTATCCCTTTTTCTACAAGCTTTTGCTTTTCAATGAAACCCACAGCGGCAAAGGTCGGGATTTATGCGATGACGTTGGCTGTGAGCACAGGGAGGGAGCTGGAACAGGAGCTGAAGCCAGGCGCTAACCGTGGCAAGCTCTCTTCTTCTCACCACGTATCACTTGTTCATGAAAGAATATGAACGTCCTCTGGATATACCCTCTCCATGTACACGGTTGGAAAGGTGCAATGTTGCTCTTAATAACAACATTCCGTTATTTTCTATCTCACAGTTGTCAATAAATCTTTGTTAAACGAATCAGGCCCTGGGAACTCGTACTGGCAGGAGTGATTTCTGCGCGACATTTCTTTAGGAAATAAATTAAATCTTAGAAAGAAAAATGTGTGCAGAGCGGCAGAGCGTACTTTCAGAGGGAGGGTATTTGTGATGAATAGCAGGGAGATAGAGCATGCACGCTTCAAAGAGCACATTGTGGTAATGATGCACGGTACTAATATGAGCTGAAGTAAAGATGGTGAGATCAGAGGCTTTCAATGCAGAGTGATTACCATTTCCTTTGAAAGCATTATTTACTGTAAATTCCTGAGATACTCTTAGAAATACATCGAGTTCTTTCATTGTCATTTACATAAGTCCTTATTTTTTTGTCTCTCCTCAGTATCCATCAAAATAATTGGGCTTTCAGCAGTGCTTTTTACAGACAGGTGGATATGAATCCAAGGGTGATTTTTTCTCTTTCCTGCCTGCCTTTACGAGAGCTGAAGGAGGCTCCTCTCGCGCCGTCGCGGGTATGGGGGTAGCTCTGCGATTCTGCCTGCCGCGCAAACGAGCGCACGCGTGCGTCCTTCACCTGTTGGTACACAGATACTTCAGTCCCATCTCCCATTGCTCTCAGTGAAGGTTTCAGGAAAGAAGAAAAGAAAAAAAATTCCCCAGTGACTTCTCTAAGACTTTCTTAACGTTCTAAGTGCATTTCTCTTGCGTTTAGTTGCTGAGAGCTATAGCAAATGAACAAAACGTTTTCAAAAGCTGATGTTTGTAGAAATATTTGAGAACCTTACTCTTGGAAAAAGTGTAAATTTTCATGTCTCACACTGGAAGGCTTTGTGCCCTTCTATGTGGGAACGGAACGGAGAAACGCCTGTTAGGAGAGCGCAACCCCGCTGTCTTGACTGCAGTAGCTTTGTTTGAAAATATTGGGTTGGCTTCCAAATCCATTTTGCAACCAATTAGCAAAGAAAATACTGTGCAGTGAGCTGAAATCTGCACTCTTCCAGTCTACGCAAGTGCAAATCTCGGCCAGCCTGCGTGGTCTGTGTGTAATGTAATTCCTTCTCTGCCTTTCACCTTCACCGTGGAATAAAAGAAATGCTGTGTTTCGTCGAACAGCCCCGATGAAATAGTGCTCAGACTGTGTGAAGTACGAGCAGATCACCCGCATCTGCTTTCTTCCACAGAGTTTAGCCAAGTTTAAGGCAAATTTGTTCGCTTATCAAGAATATTGATGTTTAAGTAGTTGTGCTTGAACCATTGAAGTATATCGGCAGGTTTTTCCTCAGATCCTCGGTTGGCTTGCGTCGTGTTCAGTTGTTGGAATACACGGCAGCATTTCAGGGAATACCTGACACAAGTCCGCATGACTGCAGGTGGTATCGATCTGATGGACGGACAGGAGAGGGCCCTGAAACCTCCTTCACAAGTCTACAGCGTATCACCCTGTTCTTCCCTCTTTCCCCGCAGAAGTGAGCCAACCTCGTCATCGCTGACGAGTCAACATCTCCCCAAAGTCCTTCAAAGCATTTTGTTCTCACACCTATTTGTTTAGGAAAAATTTGGTACATGGCTGCTTTTCTAGATAAACACCAAAAAATACCCCCTCAAACTCCCTTACTATAAATGTTTTAACGCTCCTAAACGTATTTGTACAAATCTTTTGCCTGCTCATTACTTGTCATCATCTCTTGACTAGAAACCAGGAATAAAATTACTTTTACGTCCCTAGATAAAAAGCATCCCTTGGTGCCCAAGCCATGTGTAAATGCACGCTGGGAACGAGGACTTGGCAGCACCAGCAGCGCAGCGCTGCCTCCGTTAGCCAGAAGGAAATGATAAATGGAGAAAGATGAAGGAAGCAGTTGTCGTTCTTTCATGCAGGACACAATGGTGGTTTACTTAGGCAGTTTTCAGAAACAAAATGCATAGTTGGGCATCACCGTTAAAATGCTTATCCCGGTTAGTAGCCCCAGCCCCCACAGATAGCGCCCCAAACTCTGCCCTGGTGATGCCCATTACGAGTGCTGGGTGCCTGCCCAAGTGGTTCTTTTCCAGGTGAAAGATTATCACCAGAATCAAGGGAAATATTAAAGCTTCCTCAAATCACATTACTCAGAATAGCCTTAATTGGCCTAATAGGCAAATTTATCCAGGTTCACGTGTAGGTTTTATCTCTCATTAGTGTTACTCACACATAGTTTTACTCATTTGGATTTACTCATCCAAGTTTAACATGGATACTTTAAGCCATTCCACAGATTCCTTTTTAAACAAGAGTTGATTATCAAATTTACTGAGTCCTTTTTGGGACCAAATTTGTCAACCCAACTGGGATCCTCTCTTAGCCACACAAAAATCAACCCACCCAGTTGTGCCGTTGGCTACCCTGTGACCCCCCTGGGTAGCGGCGGAGTGAAACCTGGGACGCCGTCGTCCTGAAGGATAACTGTGGGTATAGGGTCTGACTCTTTCCCATTAGAAAAGTGGAATTATACTGGCTAGGTGTGTGGCTTTGTGGATACCACTTATGATCGGTCATAGCACACGCAGTAGGAAATTGTTTTTAATCCTTTGCAGTGAGGCACAGGCAGACCAGGCTACCGGTTATTGGCTTGAGATTAAATAGGGGGACTTTGTTCCGTACTGTAATAACTGCTGCTTCTGAAAATGGCAGGGATGGCAAATACTGTGCTAAAGGCCTGTAAGCCGACATATATTTTAATGTCCCGCTTTTAATGTCCAAGAACTTGTGGCGAAATGGGAAAAGTACGTTCCAGCTCTGTAGTGAATTAAAAAAAATATAATAAAATTAAAAGGGCCGGAGTGTGAAAAGATATCCCCATCTCTGTAAGGAGCATCAAAGGAATAATGAAATCTAAACTGCACGAGGCTGCTTTTGGAGGGGGGCTGAATGGTATGTTCAAAAACCCTTTCAGCGTGTGGCACCTGGAGAAATCAGACTCAAGCTTCAGTTGTGCCCAAGTCAATTCGGAACCTCGAAACAGCAGAATCAGGCCCGTAGTATGGTTTAAATGTACTGCAGTGTGGGGAATGAATTGGACAGCCAGATAAATGAAAAAATCTGGGCAAAATATTGGTTTAACTGAAGGATGGATTCTCATAGATACCTCTGTACCGTCCTGCCAGAAGCACAGCCGCGGTGCTCCCAGTTAAAAAGCTGCCGCTGGAAAGCTGCTGCTGTTGGCACGGTGTAAAACTTTATCTGGAGCTCGGAATCCCCAGCTCTACAGGATGCCTTGCTGCACCTTTTACAAAATTTGTTAATTGGGATCACTTTGAGAGCATCGGTCCATGGCCGCTCTGATTAAATCGTGACTCCAAAGAGCACCTGGGAGGGCTGGCAGGGGCTGGGGCTGCTGCCCCCCGCCCGGAGCATTGCTCTTCCCTCCCCTCTGCTTTCAGCAGGTACAGTTCCAGCTATTTAATTTTCTGCAGAATGGCTAAAGTTTCAATTGGAGCCGGATTGTTTTCAGTGTGGCTGAAGCCATCAGCAGGTAGGTACCTAGGCCTGGGACCGGGGGTCTGCTTCCTCGCCAGCCTTTTGGCCTTTTCGTTGCTTTTTTTGCTCACAGACTTGTCTGTGCTTTGGGGACCTGATAATAATTGCTTCTACAAAGGCTTACAGCTACCCTACAATCCCCCCTGTCAGCCTGGCCGCTTTCAAAGCTTCCTCAGCCACAGTTCCAAAGCTGTCATTTTTTAAAAAAAAAAGCCAAAACAAATTGCTTTCACACGAGACGTTTGTATCCTTTCAGAATTTCTCAGCTTATGGTTTTCATAATGCCACGGGATGGTTTTGATCTCACTTGCCGCTTTTTTTTTTAATGTTAAATATTTTAATAGTGCAAATATTTAAAAAAAAATCAGGACGTTTTCAATAAATCATATCCTTGAATACACAAAACTCAATCCTCCCTCTAAAAGGCTTTAAAAACACACAGATGTGCACGAAGGGCTGAGAAGAGAATTGACATTTCTTTAAATGCTTCTTCAAAATACGCATTAGTAGGAGATTTTTGTGACTCCATTCCACACTTTTTGAAGTTACGGATCCCCCCGGCAGCGGAGTGGCCAGGTGCTCATTAGTATGTTCATCTCATCCTTCTCTTTATACTGTTCAATGAAGTTATGGAGCTCTGGGAGGAACGTGTCCCAGCAGGTAACCAGCAGCCAGTTGGTCTCCTGAGCCTTTGTTTATCTACAGCCCTCCCTGACGCTCAGCTCAGCTTAGCGCTCCCCTTTGGAATCCCCGAGAGGTTTGCTTGGAGCCTTAGCAGCACCCCAGCTTCAGCCCAGCAGCAGAGGCCGTAGCGGCCGAAGTACCCGTCATTACCTCAGCCAAAAGCACCAAAGCTTGTTAAAAATGAAGCCGCTCCACCACTTTGCCGGTGTAAATCCGAGCAGGTTCCTGAGCAGCAGTTTTGTAAGGTCCTCCCTCAGCTCTCACCCAGCGGCGGTCCCATCGCCCGGGGAGCTGCCGCAGTCCCTGTTGCCCACACCACAGCAGGCAGCTGCCCACCCAGACCCCAATGCACCTCCTTGGCCGGTGGGAAGCGTATTTCCGAGTGCCTCTGTTAATGGGATGCGCCTGAGCGTCGATGAACCAACCCAACCAGCGTCTTCGCTAATGCTCCGCTGGCCGTTCGCTCCTGTGAAGTTAATGACGCTTCACTGGTGTAACCCTGGTTCCAATAAAACCCCATTCAGAGCCTAAATCCATTCAAATCAGACTCTCAAAATACATTGCATTTCCCTTCTACCATGACTCCTTCACTTGGTCGTTGCACGTTGCCCCGCATGCCTCGTTCCTACCCGCTATCTCCTGGTGGCATTTACGCATTTCTCGATAGTGCAGAGAGCGCTCTGCTTTCCTTCCAGGGATCTTTGCAATCCACTGGGGAGCTGTGTTGTCTCATTTGACTTCCTTACTGAATTTCAATCAGTTTTCCCAACAATTTGCTGGAAGAATTCCCGTGGGACATCTTCAGATGCTCCTAGCCCCCTGCTGCCCAACAACTCCTCGTGTTCTCTTCTAGAGTTGTCTGTGTTTTCTCATTTAAGAATAATTCGCCACATGACAACACTTTACATTAATGAAGCCCTGGTGGCATCAGATGTGATAACATTCAGTAGGGAACGTAGAAAATAAGCACAGGGATATACACAGTATAAAATAAAAATCAGCTGATGTGCAAAAACGTTAATGAGGGGGAAAAATAGTTTCTGCTGGCATATGCTGACTCACGAGTATCTCTCACTCCATCCTGCTCAAGCGTGGGCAAATTGGATTTATCCGTCGCTCTTCAAGGGTCCCTGAGGAAGCGAATAAAGATGGTGCAGTCTGGTAAAAATGAAGTGAATCGACTCAATTGCTTCCCCCTTCTTTTTGTGTGATGGAGCACCAGACCCTGGCAAAAAGGCATCTTTCTAATAAGCTCCTGGGTCCCTCTTCCAGCTTCTGGGCAGTGTCCTGAACCACAGCGGGGACTCGGAGAAGGATGTGGGGTAGGTTTTTCCCTATGGGAAAGGAGGTCAGTCGTCGTGCGCCCCGGCCCTCTGGAAGTGCCCTGGGATTGATCCGCATAGGCTGCGTAGTGAAGAGCGCTGCTTCAGCGTTCCCGCACAACGTTCCGCACTCCGGTCATTGCCCTAAGGATGGAGAGCCCAGACTTTGCGTCCAGGATAGGCACCTGCCAGCCCCGTGCACACGGGCAATTAGATCTCGCTAGCCATAAAGATAATGCCTTTTCCCATTAAAACAAACAAAAAATCCTGGTAGCCATCTGGGAACTCATTAATTTTAGATTTGAGCCAACTTGCAGAGATGGAGTGGTGTCGGAAGAACAGAACTGTGCGAAAGAAGCAGCTTTATCCTGTGAACCACTCAAAAATTCACATGTTTTAAAAGAAGGGTATCAAATAATAATGAATCTCCCTGTATACTGTGACACTTTACAGGATCACTCTCCTGCCATTGGGGGGGGTTCCTAATTCGGTTTAGATCCAGCTGTGATCGCACAAGAACCTGTGAAAATTAGAAGTCTCTTATGTTTCGTTTCATACATAGCCACGTTCAACGTACTTTTTGAGAGGCGTTGCACGTGCTTATGCTCCAGCCCAGGCATTCTGTGAAATCATCTTACGTTTTTACTTTTTTCTCGATATATCATTTTTTAATTTATATTCTTGGCTGTTGCTTTCCCACTGTGGTTGAAGATAAACAGATCTGCCCATTTCTTCTCAAATACTGTCAAATCACTAATTTTACTACGTGAGTTTTGCTCTTTCAAGCTCCAGGCCATTTTCATTATGGAAGCTAGCAGCTGCCCTTACCATCAACAGCTCAAGGTATTTCCAACTATTGTAATTCAGAACATTTTTACTGAGGATCAGAATCTAAAATTTCTCTCTCTTTGGCTCTAGAAAGTGCACCTAGCACAGATGAACTTCCCAGGGTCTTCCCAATTAATGCAAGCACAAAGGAACTGCCGTTAAGTTCTACGAAAGCAGATGTACGCTTTGCCTACAGCTTTAGCCAGCGAGCTTTGTAGCTCTCAGCCTTTGTTGATACAGTTCCAGCTGAGCGAGGCGTGTTTGGAATGCAACACCTTTCCTTACAGTAATAGTAAATAATCCGTTCCTTTCTACTTCATAAAATTATTGGCATAACACTTTGTTTTTTATTGTTGAAAGGCGTTGCCTGAGGCCCAACGAAAAGAGCATTGCCCCTTCCAACCAAGAAGGGTGAAATATTTGGGGGGGTAATTATGGCCACAATTGCACCACCAAAGCAGCTCCTATAAAACACTTGGCATCATCTGCAAGTCACCTGCACACGTGGAAGCTCAAGTGCACGTGTGTGTCGCTGCGTTCCAAGCGGAGGGTTAGCGCGGCACTGCCTTCAGCCTGATGCCTACTTCCAAATCAAGTCCTGCAGCAGCAGTTTTTAGAAGGCACTTTGTATTTTGCATGACTGGGAGCAGATCCGCTCCCTGAAACCTGAAAGCTGATACAATTTTTTTCTACTTTAGCCTTAAAGCCCGTTGGGATAATCCACACACGTATGGACACACTTACAGCGGGGTCAGATAAGTCGTTGACTGTCCTACAAGAGAGAAGAGGTAGTGGGGTGTGTCAGCAAGCATGGTTAAAATGGCCACGTATTCTTTCTATACAAAGAGTAATATAAAACTTAGCACAAAAGATGAGTGTTCTCTCCTGTCGGCTTCCATGCTCTGGTACATTTATGTCAAACCTTTTTAAATAGTGATCTTACAGTGGTTTACCATATAACTTTGCACCCAATTGTCATGTTACTCTTCAAAAATACAGAAAATGGAAATTTTTTTTTTTTTCCTTCTGACTTGTCGCAATTATGCCTGTCCTATTTCTAACCGGAGGAATATAACAACGCTTGGGCAACGCCACGTAGGTTTGTGCTCTATCACATTTGAATCAAAACTAACTGGCCTTGTCCCCCGGGCTCACAGGACGAGTGACTGACCTGCTCGTTCCGACTCCTCTGTCTTACAGATCCCGCTGGGTTTCCGCCCGTGGGCGAGCAGCGAGGCTTGGTCCCATTAACGCAGCCGCTCCATCTTCCTGCGTGGGGAACTCCCAAGTCTGAAGTTGCAGACTATGGGCTGAGATGGGCTCTCTGGCGATGTTTTCCCTTTTTTATTCTCATTAGGTGGCTGGCCGCGTCGATCGCAACGCGTTGGCTCTGCTCCGTGGCAGGGCGGTTGCATCTTTGTAAGATTGTGACTCAAAATCGGTGACATGTCTCTGAGCTGGATTCTGTCGAGGCAGCGGGAAGGGGCACTGACCTCAGTGGCTAAGTCTGCGTTTTTAAAGCTTTTGGTTTCTTTCTTTTTTAATTGCTCTGCGTTTGCCGTTTCCTTTCCTCTACAGGACAGACATGGTTGAAACGAGCCCAGCTCTCGGGAAATGTTCGCGTTCTTGGCATTCGGGGAACAGGGAACTTGCTCCTCAGTCTCTACCTAAGAGACTGTTTAGCATTGCATGACGATAATATGAGCCCCCAAACCCACTCTCTCCACGTATAATTGGTAAAAATGTAGTGGTGTTGGTGAGCCTGGTGATTGTAATGATACCAATAGTACCGGGAAGGCGACAGACACATGCCAGATAGGTGACCGAGAGCAGAGAAGCCAAACGATACAAAAACCAGGTTACACACCTTCCGTGGGTCGGGCACGTAGCCTGCGCATCGTGAAATCCAGTGTAAGGTATCACTGTAATTTTTTTCTGGATAATACGGACTCACGTAGCGCCGGAGCGTTAGAGCAGCGGCGGGCCGTGGCAGCAGTCATGCAGCGATGGGCTGCCTCGTCCGAAGCTTCGGGCAGAGCTCACTGCAGTAGGAGTTACGAGGTTCAGCTTTGTTAGTGGCTTCACAACATGGTTTTGCTAGGCTGGAGTAAAAATGGGGTGTGAGAGTACATTCAATATTGCTTTAATCTTACTCTCCTACGGGTAAGTTCGGTTTTAATGTTGATTCCTGGCACTGAGCACTTTTGAAAGTCCCTCCCTGTAAGAGTGAAATTAAGTATTATCCTGTTAATTTTCACCACCCGTGTGTCTAGATTAGGATCTGTAGAGCTGAAAAAGTCCATAATGGAAGCACACCTATAAAAACCTGAGCCTTTCCAGCATGCTAATGGCTTTCCATTAGGTCAGATTAATGTTTTCTGCTTGGTGAAAATAGGTATTTAGCAACAGTGCTTTCAGTTTGTTAGGAATAAATGGCTGCTGGACCAATTGCTTCACCCTTGGGAATAAATCTGCACTTTCAGTGCTTGCTATTAAATCGCTTCTGCAGGGTGATTCCTAACATCTGCAGGTTCAGACCTGAGGATGTTGGTTGGATCCAGCAGCAAATAGATCCCCGCCTGCCTTCGCAGCGCCGTAACTCGCGGTGACGGACTCTGCCGCTGCTCGTGGTCCCGCGGCCGCGGCCGGTGCAGGGCGCTGAGCGCTGGGACGGAAGCGACGGGCTGGGGTTAACCGACCCGCCTCCCCGGCCCCGCTGGCGACGGCCGCGATAGCGACCTGCCGTGAGCGGGGAAGCCGTGGGCTGCGCGGGGGACGTCATCAGCGCGCAGCGGCAGCCGAGGACGCGGGAACGGAGAGCGTGCGGGGACCTGGTGGCGGGGGGTTGCTCGGGCAGCACTGTCAGTGCCACCGATGAGACAGCACGGGTGAAGTCGTGGGGGTTTTCCCTTTTTGAAAGGTGGCGGGGAAGATTTGCAGCCAGATTCTCTTCTCTTGAAGAAAATACAGAAGTGAAAACGCGTATTTGCCTGTGTTTGCACTTGTGTCTTTTTTGCAGCAGTAGGGTCTCAAATGGCTGTTGGCAGTCGACCGGACAGGTTTCCGTTGCTAGAGCAGGGCTGTGGAGAGGTTCCTCCCTTGGTGTTTCTCTTCATCCCAGATTTTTTAATGAGTGCTTCAAGCCGTGTCACTGTCCGTATTGTTTGCAGCCTACGTATTTTCCCCTTGTAGATCTTCAGATAGCAAGAGACCCATTATCCCATCTATTCCTCCTACAGCCTTATTCTTCTCATCTGAGAAACGTTACTTGGAACTTCTATTAATAGTAAAGAGGTACATTTGCACTCTATTTTTCATGAAGAGGGTTCTTAAAAATGCTTTATAACTTACACTAATGCGAATTTATACATCAGGATCTTAGATCTGGGGCTCCTCTTGAGCTGTGCTTCCTAATGGTTTGATGTGTAACTAATGGGCTCTACCGCCAGAAATAAATCATTAAATGCTCTGGTTCCTACACACCCAGCTGGGGGCTGGGCCTGACTCTGTGGTCAGCTCATGCCCTCTGACTGTCAATCCACTTCGAAGGGTCTAAAATGATGTGTCCCAAACCAAACAAATTCAGATTGATTGGAGACTTCTGAAAATGTTCAGATAAAATAAATAAAGAATGAAGTAGGATGCGGTTCCATTAGGCAGAGAGGCAGAATCTTTGTGACCATGCATGCTAGCATTACAATAAAATTTAATACAAAAATGTAAAATAATACTTCCTCTGTTTTAATGTGCAGGAGAAAGTAAAGTTGAGGGCATGAAATACTTGACTAGAAATTTAACTGAATTTTGCATTAAATTTTTGAAGTGTCACAAAGAAACCTATTACTCACCTCCTATGAAGAGCACAGTCGGTTCCCGTTTCACTCGTGAGATAGCAGTTACTCTTCTGAAGAAAGGCTGAGTCCTAAGGGAGAACCTCAACATAATACCCACGGTTGAATCATCCTTCAGCAGCATACGTAAGGAATATCTCAGTTTTTCACAAAAACCCTCTCCAGTATGCAGAGAACTCCGGCTCTGGGCTTACTGGCCAGTCACAGCTCAGACCAAGTCCGAAGGAAACCCGCAGGGTCTGTGGCACCTTGCAGACCTGTCGGTGAAAAGCAGAGAAAGCGGCACCCAGGGTCCCCCGCTAACGACTGCCCCCCGAGCGAGAGCACCGGGCAGCCTCCCGGCAACCCACGGCACAGGGGGGGCTGGAAGCGTGTCCCTGCTCCATCGAAATCCAGACAAATCTTGTTAGGGAATGAGAGGAGGACACAGGGGTCCTGTGTCTGTAGGGTGTAACCGAGCCGATGTCGGTCGTGGACCAAAGCACCTGGGTAATGGCAGAGCATTGGTGTAAGCAGGAACATACATGTACATGGTAAAATCTGGCACTCGACACGGTGAGCATTGCAGACAAGCAAAAAAAAATGCAATGACTTAGTTATGAATGGCGCTTTACAGATCCTGACGTGTTCGATTGGCTGGGCTATACGGAGAAATCCTTTCAAGTCTGATTTACCATTAATTAATCTACTTCTGTCCTGCCTACGCTGTGCATTCAATCCTGTTTCCTGTTGCAGTTTAAAAGCATGGATTCACGTTCCCCCAGTCAGTGCAATTTAAACCAAATGCCCACTTTGCAAAGTTTGTTTTAGAGAGGTTAGTTTTTCACTGGGAAGGCCATTCTGCATGGTCTGGGGCCGGGAGAGGAGGCGAGCGTGCTCCAAGCTCCGCGGGCATGGCACGGCGAGTTTGAGAGCCCGTACAGCATCCCGCAGAGCATTTGCCTTGCCTTGGGTTTCCGTGGTGTCTGGAGTTGCTTTTGGAAGTAGACAAATCCGAATAGGGAAAAGAGCCCTAGAGGGTTTTTTTCTTTAATATTATTTTTTTTCCCTGTGACTCGTTGAGTGTGAAGCTCAGTATACCTGCGCCGAAGGCATGATGAGGGTGTCGGGAAGGCACAGGACGGGGTGTTTGCAGTCCTTGACTTCCTAAAGATGTCATGAGCCACAGTAAATGGCTAATAAGGGTCAGGTTTGCACAGTAAAGCTGTGTTACTCATTTCTCGGGCAACTCAATTCTCTTTTTTTTTTCACCCACTCGATACCATCCCTACCCAAAGCTGTGTTCATGGGTGCAGTGCTGACGGGAGATGCATTTGTGAAATACTGAGCACATGGATACCCCGTCACGCGGGAGGTAGCACCCGCTTGCTACGCGCTCGATTTCTGTTGTTCCTTGGCAAAACTGCCCTTCAAAGGACGAGCCGGCTCCCTGGCAGAAGGAAAGCAAAGACGCTGCCTGCTTTTAACTCGGAGAGATGACGCCGTTATCAGAACGCACGTGGGAGGGCAGGCGGGGGCAAAGGGGGCTCTGGTGCTGCTGCAGCTGCCCGATGATGCTCCGGCAGCAATTACATCCCATGGGAATCAGCTGGGAGGGGAGGCGGGAGCAGCCTCTCCCGTGCCATATAAAAGAAGCAACTCCAGCTCTGCTAGCAGGTATTTGGGTGCCCAGCTTCTGTTGGAATTGCTGCATGATGGTGATTTCTTTATCTTTATGGATCTAAATTCTCCAAACAAGAAATCATTCATGCCTGTCTAGAGCTAGTTCATTCCTGCATATTTATTACCTATAAAATTAGTTTTCTTCCTACCCCCTTGCTCCTTCAGGCAATGTCTCCTGATGGGGGCTTGTTACAGGCGGGATGATGGAATTTGTTCTGCTCTTGCTTCTGTTGTGATTTTTCTCTGATAAAAGACCTTGTTTGTGAGCAACAGCCAAGGAACAACAGCGGTGTGAGATGGTACTTATGGAAGAAATGGCATGGTGGGCTCAAAAATCCTATTCCTCTATGATTTTTGTCTTAACAGGCAAAGATGAGATAGTTTATGATGAGTAAAATACAATGTTAATTTAAGTGAGAAAATAGAGATAAGCTTTTTCAGTAGTGTAAGCCACTTTGCAGTTAATATTGCATTGTCTTGCATTTATTTTACATTAATTGATTTTTTTTTTTTTCTTGAAGACCTGATTTTTCCTTACCTGGGCTCAGCCTTAGTGGGTCAGTGATCTTCATATTTCTATCTTTAATAGGAGAATCTAGCAAACTCTTTTGGCATTACAGAAAAATGGGAAAATCTTTCTTCCCCCCCAAATGCTAAAATACTTTCCACTCAGGAAAAGCTGCCATGTCCTATTTTCAGTGTCAGAGTTGTTTCTGGCCCCGTGGGAACAAGCAAACACCCGCCGCAGCCGGGGGGAGCAGCGAGGTCCTGGCAGCCCCTGGAGCAGGGAGTGAGCTCGGGACGGCCGGGCGAGGGTCTCGGCTGTTTGCTGGGAAGGGGGAATATTGGAACGGCAGGGAGTGGGAGAAGAGATATTGCGGCTTGTCCGTGAAGGGTGTCTGCCTCTAGGGCATAAAATCCTGCTCTGCATTCCAAGAAATGTCATTTAAAATGTAGAATGAGCGCACAGCAGGAATAATGAAATTGTCTGAGCCTGTGACTTTTAAGCACTAAACATGATACAGAAACAAGGATATTTTTTCTGACAGAAATGGGCAACTAAGGCAGCTTGCTTCCTTAAAAGGGTTTGTTCCCGTTGGACAGCAATCTCTTGGCAGAAATTTCTGGAAGAATTAGATATTTCTCAGTAAAAATTTATAAGAACAGAAATGTTTTACCCAGCTAACAAAACGGAATTGACAGCCTTCAGAGGTGGCAAACACTCATTTGCGGCAGAGCTAGAGCAACATAACAATTTTCTTTTTTCTGCCTATAAATAAGTATATATATTTCCTATTACTGCAATAATAGCCTTGTCCTAAGCCAAATGTGGTTATAAATTATTCCCAGCATCTTGTTGGAGCAGTGTGTCTCAGCAAGTGCGTCCCTCCTCCCCCTCTGTTGGACTGATATTTTCCTCTAAAACCGTACAAGGTGAAAACATTTACGTTAAAGAGGCGCAGAGCTCTAATTGAGGACCCGCGGGCAGCTCCGCGCGCCGCTCCTGCCGCCGCAGATCTTAGCAGCTCCCGCGGCAGCACTTGAGCACAACTCAGTTCATAAGGACTTACATTTGCGTTTTAACTTGCGCCCTGTTCCTTAACCTTTTTTTTTTTTTTAATCCAGCGCCCTTAACGAGAAGGACTTTACAACTATAAGCAATGTTTTTCTAACAGACTCTCTGGAGAAAGGGTTTTTTTGCTGGTGCTCTTAATTCAGACCGCTCCTCTGTTCTTTTTCCAGCTTGCACAGACAAAGAATTGAGGAATCTCGCTTCGCGACTAAAAGACTGGTTTGGTGCTCTCCACGAGGACGCCAATCGTGTCATCAAACCCACAAGCGCGGAGGCGGCACAAGGCAGTAAGAAAACACCTTTCCCATAGAGCACTGAGCGCTGTAGGCAGCCCCCTGGCCTGGGGGAGCGTTCAGCCAAGCCCGGCTGGGCCACCGGGCCACCTCCCGCAGGTGCCGGCCAGCGAGCGGGTACGCGGGAGAGCTGCTCCTGCGGTCGTTCCGTGCTCTGGCTGGCCACACACTGCTCTAAAAACTGGCACTTGGGGACAGAGAGACCTTTACAAGTCAATCAGGCAAATCGCTGTGTCTGAAGGCCACAGGGGTCAGGTCTCTACCAGTAAATAAAGCTGCTCGGGGACTTCTCTCGGGCCCCGAGGTTGACCGGCGTGGCATCGCTCCCGTCTGTACAGTGAAACCCCGTGACCCTCCAAGTCAGCGTTGGCTGCACCCGAATCGATCCCTGGGGCTGGGCCATGGTGTGCACGCACTTCCCAGTTCACGGCCAAGCATTTTCTGACCCAGTGTCAGTGGCACGAGCCAAAACCATGGCCTACAAACATAAGGAAAATTATGCCAGTGTTGGAAAGGACTCTCTCAGGTTTTATTCTGCAGTGTCTTGCTACTGCCTTATAATAAGAGAAAGAATAATAAAAACATCTGCATTGCAGCCAGAGAGCTGGAGTAGTTAAATCATCTGGAGATCTGGAATCTGTTCTGTCCCGGGTATTTAATAACACCATCTTTGCTTCCTTTGATTTTATTCTTTTTTTAAAGAAAGGAAGAAAATGAACAGTTTAGAGGACATTTACTCTCCGTGGGTTTAGCCAACATGACTGATTTTGATGTCATTTACCCACCAGGGAGGTGAAAGATTCAGATAACAGCATCAAAAGAGGTCATGTTCATCAGAGAGCAGATGCGAATTTATTTTCTGTAAGGACTCATTAATCCTTTTAAATAGTATCTCCCAAAACACGTGGGCCCCTGGCTTGCAAAGTAGGACACGCAAGTTCTATCTAGGTGTGTGCCTCGCCTTCGCCTCACCGCCCCAGTTCTCTGGTGCAAGCTGTCTAAAGCCAGGCTTTGCACGCGCGGAGCTGAAAGGGTTCCGTCAACTGCTGCCTCCTACGGCTCTTTGGACCCCAGCACCCAGCTCCCCGTCCTGTGAGGCTGAAGGTGCAGGAGAGCAGGCCCAGCCCATCAGGGTGGGCGTTCAGTGCTGGTCCACGTCTCCGCAGCCGCTCTTCTTTTGAGCTCGTGTAGCGATGGATTGGCTCTTCCTACAGAGACGGACTGTACCAAGGCTGCGTTGCTCAAAACTACAGTCAAACCTCGTTAATGCCAACTAATTGTATCTTAAAACTACGTGGTGAAACAAGTTATGTCCTGGGCAAATGACCTTTTCTATATGTCCCTTACTTTCCGCAGTATTTTCACAAAGTCAGTATCTTTAAAACCATATGTCCTGCTTATTTCTTAAACAGTGCTGCAAAAAAAAGGGTATTATCCTGCAGAGGAAGCCAAACCATAGTGCAAAAGACAACTGCATGTGGCTCATCGTGGCTTCAAAATGTTTCAGCCTCCATGACAGAAAACACCAGAGGCTTAAAACTTTGTTTGAAGTCCTTTAGGCCCAGAACCATGTGGAATCTCATTTTATCAGGCTGTCAAAAGGACAGTTTTTCATGCAGATGACCTGTCGGCTGCTCATGAGGGCCTTACCACAGGCCAAAGACCAAATTCAATCCTAAAGGTGTTGGGTCTTTTTTTTTTTTTTTTTTTTTTTTTTTTTTTTTTTCTTGCTAAAGCAGTTTCAGAGCAAAAACCAGTCCTGGTAATTCTGCAGTGTTTGTTCTGATTCACAGAAGAGCTGTTACCTCTTTTTAGTTTAGTTTGATTCCTGGCAGCTTTTATATGAAAGGCTGCCTTGATGATCTTCAACACTTGATCTCAACACTGTTCATTTTTAGACCGTTGGCTTAGTTTGGCACATTTTCTTATATGTCAGTTAAAAAAAAAAAAAAGGAAACTTTATGGGTTAAGCTGCCTAAATCATCTTTGAATGCAACAGAACTTGGGCTTGTTTTTCTTTTTAGGACTTTGCGACAGTATTCATGAATTAATCTGCATGTGCCAAATTCTGCACCTCCAGTTCTCTCTGGTAGTGCTGAAAATGCGCTGAAGAAGCAATTTGGCTTCTTCCAACTTCAGCTTCAAGCATTTGTAAAAATGAAAGACCTCTTAAAGAGGGCTCAGAACTCAAAGCAAAGTTCACGCACCCGAGCTGAAAAAAAGAATTGGTGTGGATCCTGGCAAACAGGGCACACCCCGCTCTGGAAATGGGCTCTGAGGCACACGTTGCCCTTTTGTGTTGCCCTGCATGTGCTGCCCTCCTCACCAGGCTGAGCGCTTCATTAAACCAAACGGGTTTGGTTGTGCCTGTAGAGTCTTAGAAGGTGTGTGCCTCCTCCAAGTCACGCGTTTGGGGTATGTCCCCACGGCAGCGGAGGGAGCAGACGGTGGGACACGATGACTGTGCCACCTCAGACACATCAGCTGTCTCAAGAAGGTGTTCCAGCAGAGATTTCTCTATGCTACATTAAATTTCCAAGATGTTACTGTGAGCGTAAATAAGCTTTTTGAGTGTATTAAGTTTACCCCCAGGTGAAGAAAAAAGTACACTTTTTTCTTTTTTTTTTTTTTTTTTTAAACTCTCTTGAAAGGAAGCGGGTGAGGGCACGGTGCCGTGTTTGAAAGCGCACGCTTTCACGCACTTAGCTATCTGCCAGGTCCCAGCAAAGCACCACAGGCCGGGAACTTTGGCTTCCGCAGGCTTGGTACAATTGAAATCTCCTCCATAAATTATATAAGCAACTCCGGGACATGCTCTGACAGAAGGAAATAATAAAACTAATTAGGTGGTAGGACCAGACTCAAATTGCTTCTGAGCCGGTTGATAATTCCTAACATTCCTGTATTGTATCTAGGCAGTCTCTTTGGCTGGAGTGGGAGTTGTTTTTCTTTTACTGGAGATCTATGCAATATAAAGGATTTTTTTCTGGAGAACATTTCTTCTCTTCCTGCCTTTATTTTAAGTGATGGGGGAAATTAGGTTAATTATTCCCCTGTTAATTTAATTGTAGTATACTTTAATAAAATAAAACTGGCTCATGGAAGTCAACTCTTGAAGGGGGAAAATAATTTTATGTGCCAGAAGGTGTGTTTATTTTTAATTAGGATTTTCACTTAAAGACTTTTTTAAATTTAATTCCATTTTAATTCAGAGGAGGTGGAGCGTTTTACATATTAATGGGATACGAGACGTTTACATGTAGGTCACCAGTTTGAAGGGAGGTTGTTAGGATGCTGAACAGCTCTCAGTTGGGATGAGAAACTTGATGGTCCCAACCAAGGTCCTTGCGAGCAGGTGTCCAAATGAGAGCAACCACCACCACAACGGACATCTCTTGGCATCTGCGTTGGCCACCTCTGCCACGGAGCCAAGAGCAGGAGGGGTGCAGGGCCAGCACCGTTCTTTTGCTTCTCACTGAGCTGCTGCACAGAAAGATGCAGAAAAGTTCTCACCGAGGTTACCGTTCTGCAGGTCTGTTGTGCTGGAAGTCCAGCCTGTTAACCAAGCACTTAACTCATTGCAGAATTAACGTCGTTTACTTCATCCAGCATATTGCATCATATTTATAAGCAGGTATGTCAGGAGGCTCCAAAAAGGAGTTGATTCATTCAACGTCACTTGGCTTCACCAAGTCGATGGGAGCACAGGGACCTCCCAGGGAAGGCAGGGGAGCTCTGAGAACCGTTTTCCATCAGCTGCCCCGGTTACGCAGGCAGCCTGAGCCCGCGTTGCACGCTCGGGGCACGCTTTGCTTTCATTCCTGTTGCTGGGTGCCGAGAGCATCCGGGATCGCTGGGTTTGGACTGCAGGTGCGGTGTTGCAAAAGGTGATTTACGGGCAGCACTATGGAGGTAGGCAC
Organism: Butorides virescens; assembly: GCA_017310255.1. Classification (NCBI taxonomy): domain Eukaryota; kingdom Metazoa; phylum Chordata; class Aves; order Pelecaniformes; family Ardeidae; genus Butorides; species Butorides virescens. The sequence goes on from JADKXX010005105.1 coordinate 89,774, forward strand.
TACTCCTCACCTTCAGCCGCGTATTGAGAGACGGTTAAAGAATTAACCTTGTCACTGATGATAGCCGTCTAGCTAAGGGCTTTCCATCACACCTACCACTGTAATATTTAAAGACTTCCAGACCGCAGCCTCTGAATAAACCTAACCTAGAACTCTGGTCACAACAGTGAAAGCTCCCTTGTTTATAAGAAATTACAATCAAAACCTCAACTGATGTCATTAACTGTCTTCCTAAGTGACCTTTCCTGATTGTATCTTGCACCCAAGCCCTGACGGTGTGTCAGTCACTACCTTGTGATCCGCTCGGACCCATCAGGACTGAGGGCACGCTGCTGTTGTGTCCCCGAATGCATGGTGTACACGCAGGTAAAGACTTCCCAGCAGGGAGGAAAACAAGCCTGGGAAATAACCCACAGGCACTGCCGGGGGCAAGGTCCTGCCAGGAGCTGCGCTGATCCTTGCCAGTTAGGCTGTGACCTTCAGGGACCCACAGCAACGCGTACCATACTCAACGGGACGCACAACAGACCTTGTCGTCACCTCGCCATAGCGGCAGTACGTGCCACAGCGGGGCGTAAAGGCCATCATCACCAGAGAGGGCATCTCTGCAGGGAAAGAGCAGCCAGAGGAACCCAGCTTTTTTTTCCCCTGGAAACTGTTAAACTGGGATAACTGAAGCATTGTAGGGATCCCCGCTCCACCGTGCAATTGAACGATCCACCCCTGCCTGCCGGAACATGAACCTGCCCCGTGGAGGGAATCAGCACCTGCACGAGGCAGGGCCGTGTGTCCTGCTCCTCCGTGCTTTGTAAAGGCAAAGCCAAGGACTCCTAAATCCTTTCACTCAAAAAGAGATGGCACAGCGACCAAATCCTGCTTGCATTCTTCAGCTGAAGGGAATCCTTGAAGTCAATAGTCCTCATTGCTTCAGCCAGGCGAGGAGGCTTCCTCCCTCCATCTGTTCACGTGGCCGCCGCCTTTTTCACTGTGCTCAAACTCGATTAGATAATGTTAGAGGAGATAACAGCAAAAAAAAAAGTGATGAAATGCTCAGCGTGAGGTCTCTCTTCCCTGCCTGAGCTGCCTCTAGGCCTGAGGAAATGGTTCTACCTTCTTCCTTTCTTAGAGAAACGTATCTTATGAATGACATAAACCTTCCCGTTACCTAACCCTTCTCGTTGTTCCGCCACGTCGCTGACAGCCTTCAGCTGCAGTGGCACACAAAAAGCACAGCTTCCAACAGAAAGCGCTGTCCTCCTTTGGATTAACACTGAAAATAGCAGGGAGGCTGCGGAGCGTGGGCAAAGCGTCAGCGGGACCCCAGCAACACCTTGGGCTGCCCTTTAACAAAGGAGCGTCCTGAAACGGGACTGGGCACGTACAGCAAACCAGGCTAAGCCTGACCTCTTTTGGTGAAGGATGCAGCAGAAGGAAAAAGCCCATCAGGCCTCTCCCCGGGGCCCGCAGCAGGATGAGTAGCGTGCAGGGAGGTCATCGCACGTGGATGAAACAGCGCGGGCGCGAGGTGCCCGGGGTACGTGGTTTGGGCACCCTCCGTGCCTGTACATCCCCCACCAAGGTGTGCGTGTTTCTGAGTCCTTGCTGAATCATAGAATGGTTTGGGTGGGAAGGGACCCCCAGAGGTCACCCAGCCCACCCCCCCTGCAGGAGCAGGGACACCTTGAACCACATCAGGTTGCTCACAGCCCCGGCCAACCTGGCCTGGGATGTTCCCAGGGATGGGGCCCCCACCCCCTCTCTGGGCAACCTGTTCCAGTGCTTTACCACCCTCATTGTAAAGAATTTCTTCCTTAGATCCAGTCTAAACCCACCCTGCTTTGGTTTAAAGCCATCCCCCCTTGTCCTGTCCCAGCTGGCCCTGCTCAAAAGCTTGTCCCCCCCTTTCCTCTGGGCCCCCTTGAAGCCCTGACCGGCCGCACTCAGCTCTGCCCGCAGCCTCCTCTTCTCCAGGCTGAACACCCCCAACTCTCCCAGCCCGGCCCCAGAGCAGAGGGGCTCCAGCCCTCGGAGCATTTTGGTAGCCCTCCTCTGGCCCCGCTCCAACAGCTCCATGTCCTTGTTGCCAGCTTTATTACCTCTCTGGCACAAGCACATTCCAAGATAACTTGGAAATCAGTTTGTGTTGGCACCAAGCATTGAGGGTACAGCGACAGCATGGGTTTGTAATGCCCTGCCTTGCCTGGGAAAGAAGGCGATGCCACTGGTTTTGTGGAGACTGCAGAATACTGGAAATGCCTCTCATCTACGTTGTGGGTATCTAGACGCGTGGCTTGGTCTTTCTGTGACACCGGTGCTGCTGCAGTCTTTTAAGGATTTGAGCTGTTGAAATGAATGATGATGATGATGGTTTCCAAAGTGCTGGAAGAGCAGAATCCCGTGTTGCTGCACAGTCCTGGAGGCCAGAAGAACGAGCAGGGCTGCTGAGGCAGACGAGAGCACGCGCGGCGCGCTGGAGCTCCCGGCTGGAGCGGTGCCGGTCTTCAGGGTGGTGCAAGCAGAAGGGACGCTTCGTCCCTCCGCTCCCCACGCCTCCCCCAGGCTTCTCCCAGTCCAGAGCAAAGCGTTTTGCTGTCCACCACGGGAGTCAGGGCTTTGCAGAGCGAAAAGCTGGGATGAGAGGTGGAAGGTAAGAGCGCACCCAGAAAGAATTTGATCAGGGAACTAGAAACAGGTCTGGGAAACGGGATTTAAATTGCATTCGGACTCAGTCTAGTTTGAAGACACGGTGGATGCAGCCTTTTCTCATCACATTTGAGTTTCTTGGAACAGGGCCAACCCACTTGGACTGTGGACAGGAAAAAAAAAAAAAGTGAGAATTTTTTGAGTAGAAATAACTTTGAATTTCAGTTGTCAGCTGTGAATCTCAGCCCTCCCCACCCCACAGCCCCTAAAGAGCGTGAGTAGCGCTCTAGTCTGTAGCTGTGCTTGGGTTTTAAGCTTTACGCAATCAGTTCAGTCTTAGAATTTTGCTCTGCTTTGGGCAGGTGAGGGTAATGTTCAGAGTCCAGCCAAAATATTATAATGGCTTCAGCTTAGCAATGATTCCTGTGCGGTGAGCGTGCCGGGGTTCCGTTGGGGATATCTGCCTATCTTCCTACAGGGTTTGACACCAGCATCCTGCCCATCTGTAAGGATTCCTTGGGCTGGATGTTCAACAAGCTTGACATGAACTACGACCTGCTGCTGGACCCCTCGGAGATCAGTGCCATTTACCTGGATAAGTACGAGCCGTGCGTCAAGCCTCTCTTCAACTCCTGCGACTCCTTCAAAGACGGAAAGCTTTCCAACAACGAGTGGTGCTACTGCTTCCAGAAGCCGGGCGGTGAGTTGTGCGGTCTGCGGTTCCAAGAGAAGCTGTTTGGGTTTCCCTGTGTTTTGGGTTTGGTTGATCTGCTTATAGGGACAGATATAGAATCATAGAATGTTTGGGGTTGGAAGGGACCCCTAGAGGTCATCTAGTCCAACCCCCATGGTTGGGTATTTGGCAGTCAGCTGCGGTAAAAAGCTCTTTTCTCCAGCACTGGTGTGGAAGGGCGTCGTGTAACCATGTTTAATGTCACAGGTGAGCTGTATTAATATCCCTTGGTCACTAAACCAAAGAAGTAATCAGCGCCAGCGTACACAGCCCAGAAATAAGCTCTATGGCTGACAGACAGCTCAAGAACTGACTCTTTTATTAATGCAGAAATTAGTCAGCGAATGGTAAGCTGGAGAGCCGGCGTTATGTCCGTTTGGTGAAAGAGAGGAAAGACGTTTTGACAATGAAAACGGCCCCGAACGCTGTTCTCAACTACAGTGTGTTGCAGGGATTTTTTTTTTTAATTAGTGGAGCTAATGACATAAATTTGTTTTGCAGTACAGTAGCAGCATATGGGCCTCTTTGGTTCCCAGGTGTACAGTAGTCTGCATTTCATGTCAGTAGTGAAGCCAGTCATTACGGAGTCTGTCCCGTACCATCTGGAAGCTGATTCTCGTGCATTATATTTTAGGTCTTCCTTGCCAGAATGAAATGAATAGAATTCAAAAGCTAAGTAGAGGGAAGAGTCTGTTGGGTAAGTTCGATTACTTACTATTCATTTGCTCAACTAATTAAAGCTTCTGTGATTATTGTAACTTTATATGCAGTAATGGTTTTTCAATTAGAGACTAATGTTTTGAGTTGGGAATATGCGCCACGGAGTGTAGGCCTGACACTATGAAATTAAACAAATAATGAGATAGCAACATACAGAACAGGCGTCAGCACGGCAGCGCCTTTGGAACTCATTCACAGCTCTCCAGAAAGGCAAAGCGTGCCCGCCCAGAGCCTAGCCTTGTCACCTGGGAGGTCAGAGTAAGGACAGGCTGGACGCTCAAGCCTCCTGCTTTTGCAGGGTGGCTGAAGGTGCCCCGGCGCATTGCCAATGGGTTCGTGTCCTCTCCCAGTTACGGTGCAATGCATGTATTCCTCGGGGTTCATTTTTGACTGATCACCCTTAACAATGCTTCAGTACATTCCATGAATATGAAAACAGGAATGAGTATCCTCTCCTTTCAGGCAGCCCTGCAGGCTGCTCCGTGCCGTAAGATGTGATAGCGCCCGCCCCGCTCTCTGTTGACTATTGGGAGCCTGAATTGACTCAGAACTGGCACTGCTCTGATGGATAGCTAAAATTAAGTAAAATAAATCCCCATACAGTGTTTTTCCCATTTAATTGCTAAAAAAATCAGGTTGAACAAAGTAAATTTAAGGTAACTAATTCCATACCCTAAAATCACAGAGGGTTGTGTAGCCTAGCGTTTATGTGGTGGTATCTTATCTTACCGAAACGTGTGTCCTCGTGCATTCCCATCTGTAGATCCAAAGCACACGAGGCGTAGCAGCACGGATGAAAGTCGCCGCTTACGGAAAGCGCCGCGTCCCGCCCCTGGCGAGTCGGGCTTCCCCCCTCCCCGGGCTGCCAGGCCCCGTGCTGGGTTCTTGCAGCATCGCCAGCGGCAGCACCGAGCGTGCGCCCCGGCTCTGCTGAAACGCTGCTCAGGTCGCAGCCTGCTGCTCAGGTTGCTCTCAGGTTTTAGCCTCCCGTTTAGCCCGATACGCAGACCCTGCAAGGAGAGCTGCTGCAAAGCTCAGCCTTGCCAAACCCTGCCGTGCCCAGACCTCGCTGCTGTCGGGACTCAAGGGTCAGGTACCTTAGAAACAATCCCAAACTTGGTTCTTTGGTTTGAAAAGAGAATAAACGTTCCCAAAGGCCCCAGGGACTGTGGTTTAGTTCCATCATCCTTCCATAGCAAGCTGACATAAGGATGAAGATGTTTGAGCATTGCAGCTCCCGCTGTTCGTGGCTGTGGGAGCGAAGGGAGGATCGATCGCTTGGGGGGGGGGGTGTGCTCCGGGCAGTAAATATTTTGCATTTGTGTTCCAATGCACGGTGTGGCAGAGGAAGCCGCGGTGTTCTCCGTCTCACAGGTGTCGTGATTTTCAAAGCCACCTAAAAGAGTAAGAAGCCCAGTTCCTAATAGATAGCTTTGGCTATCCCATATTTATTTTACGCTTTGCTGTTATTTGCTGTATGCAATAAATGTCATCTAGGTTGAAACATAAGTGGTTTGTTCCGGTGTGCGGGGAAAAATGATGGCTGTATCGCGGGTAGTGCAACATGCACGTGTCACCGGGATCCGAGCACAACAGCAGGGGTGAAATGACAAAGTAAAAGCTCTAAGAATGGGCCCCGACCACAAATAACTTCTAGTCAGCTGTATTAAAAAAAAAAAAGCATGAAAGTGGTTGAGCTGAGCAAATCAAGAAGGGTCAGGCACAGGTTGTTCCACAAGTTAGAAAATTATAATACGGCGAGGAACTCTTTGCTTCCCCTGCCCAAAATTCTGCCTGCATAAGGGCAGCTGCCCGCGAGCTTTTCGTCTGACCCCCCAGCTCGCGGCGCAGCGGGGAACCTTGCCTGGCCTCGCCGCCGACTGCACCATCCTGCAAAAGCAAACCAAAACCCGGGGACAGAGCGATGCTTGTAGCAGCGATAAAGATTGAAAAGAGAGGTGACTGCCCAGCCACGAGGCTTTAATTCTCCTCTTCCCTTCTCTGCCCCCACACACAGAGCGCAGCACAAAGAAGATTTCTCTTAACTCGTACCCCTTGATAAAAAGTGATGACTTTTGGTATTTTGTTCTCTGTGTGTTTTTCAAAGCACATGACAGTTGCAACAAAGCCTTCAAAGCCATTGCCATTAGCTATGCTGAATTCGGAGGCTTTCAGAGAGAGCGCCTAGCGTCCCAGGGGGCTGAATTAAAAAGTAAACAGCGCTATTCATCTTTGCCTACCAGATTTATCTCGAGTACAATTAACTGCAGAGAGCGCGCTTCGAGAGCATACAACTGTGCAGCCTGAGAATGCTTCTCCTCCCGCATCACGAAGGTGATGAGAAACTTCTGCTCCTGTCACTGTTTGCTTCGGTACCGGCCCCGTGGATCCAGCTCACGGAGTGGCCAACCCAGGGCGCTGTGCGCCGCCCGGCACGGAACGCGGTCAGGCTGGTACCTGTCTGCTTCTCTGTCTTTAGAGAAGATGCCCTCTGAGGAAGGGGAGCATTATACAGATAAGGAAATGATGCCAAAAAAAAAAAAAAAGTTAAAGCAAGAGAGATAGGTCTGGATCCATAAAGAGGATATAGATGCAGCCGTGCTGGTCAAGGTTGCATGGAATAATTCAGGGACAGAGTGAGGGGGGGAAGCAGGATTCTCCAGCCTGAGGCAGCTCCGTGGGGAGCCACCAACATTTTGTAGTGCTTCATAATAAAGCCGGGCTGCCGGCGGTCGCCTCCGCGGGTGTGGGGAAGCACCCGGTGTGCAGGAGCCTCCGGGGAGGAAAGGAGAGCTCCCTGCTCCTGCCAGACCCCTCTGGCACCAAACCAAGTTATGGGGTGAGGTGTCCCCCCGAAATGGGCCGTCCGGATGCCGTGCTCCAGGAGAGCTGAGCTTGTAGCCAGGGCTTATTTCTGATGAGCACAGGGACCGATCTGTGTAGCGCTTACAGGACGAGTCGTCGCGCCGTACAACGCTTGCCCCCGGTGTCCCTCTGTCCCCACCAGGCTGCTGCCTGCTGCGGGCACGCTGGCGCTGCGATCGCCCCTCTGATGGCCGGCAAAGACGGGGACTTCAGTACACGTGGCTCAATATTTAAAGCTCCAGTGTTGGTACAGGTTGGCACAGATCTCCCATGAAGAAGGAGGGGTGCCTTCCACTCTTCGCAGTGACCCGAAGCGTGGATCCGTGCCCCGCACGGTTACGTTGGCAGCGAGCCTGGGCCACAATTTATTTTTAAGTCTGTGGCTTTTACAGGCAGTGTGGAACATTTCAGTTCCTTGCAAGAAAGACAGTGAAGCTATGCAAAAAGGCCTCTTTCGAAGAAGGGAAAGGTTGCGTTGCCCAAGGAAAAGAGAAAGCAGGAGCCAGTTTAAAATGCAGAGCCCGTGCTCGGCGCAGCCCGCAGTGCCACTGAGGTTCCCCCTTTGAGTCTCCCCTGGAGCCAGGCGCTTATCCGATACGACAGGGGAGCTCCTGACACGGGTACAGCGCCGCTGGGTTACACCAGCTCAAAAATCAGCCCCTGGGCACTTTTCCCAAGGTTGTGTATAGTCCGAAAAACACCTGGCGAGCTCAACAGAGAGAGGACGTGAGCATAAACATGAAAAAAAGAACCCTTTTCTCAATCAATATTGAAATAAGGGATTGAACAGTGAGCATTGATTTGCAAAAACCTGCAAAGGCAAATACATTGTATATGTATATGGTTATTAGAACTGTTTTTTCTAAATAGTGACAACGAGGCTTTGGTGGCCATCAGCATGATTACATTTGTACGTCAACATAATGTGGTACCTGCAAGCAAAGCTGCTGTAAGGTCACGCTTTGAAGTTATCTAAAATACTCTCCCTAATGGATGTGAAGTGCTCTCCAGAGCTGATCCGATGATACACAAAGATTTCTCCAGCTGTTCAGAGGTTTCTGTTCTCATCTTCCAGCCCTACATTAGCAGCACTCAAACGTTAGACAGGATCCGCTGTGCGAGGAGTTTGGAAATTCAAGGATTCGCTTCATATTGATGTGTGTGTGCATGAGATTGACTGACTTCCACTTTTATGGCTTTTATATAGGAAATGTCGTGACATTTGGGCAGCACCTTCTCATTCATTTTTCTCTGTAAGAACTGTAGTGGCAATAGCCCCTTTGGCACACAAACTGTCTGAAGAGATGCTGTGCACATGGAACTAGTTAAAAAACTTACTGTGTGACCAGTAAATCACTGCTGTCTTTGACAAAGGAGACAAGTATTTTCTCAAAAATCATTTGAGATGAGAAATTTGGGGCAAGGGTGGGTTCCTGCTATGTCTCAAATTGAAGCGATTGGCAAAGGGAAAACGACTGTAGTGACCTCCTCTGGAACACAGCTAGCTCATCGTGAAGGGCGCGAGGGCTTTTCCCATTGAAGTACATTTGCTGTATCTGCTGAAAATGGTGGGAACAGTAAACTGGGGTTCTGCCGAGAGCGTCCCTGCCTGCAGCAGCCAGAATGAGCCACGCTCTGCAAGGCTGAACCACATTGGGTTTGTTGTGAGACAACTCTTGGGCTTCAAAGCCTTCCTGCCTTCCAATCCTCTCGTCCCGCTCGGTAAAGTGTAGGCATTCCTTCTCCTTTTATTCATGTGCACGCCCAGCAAGTGGGAAGCTGTGCTTGAGATCAGTATGAACAGCAAGCAGATGGCAGCCACCTTCCAGGGATAATTACAGCGTTGTGGAAAGGCTTGCATGATAAACACCCAAGGAGCGCACATGGAAGGGAGAGGCAGAATTAATGACGTTGGGGCAATAATCCAGTTGGGAAGAAAAGTTTAAACCCAGGAGTTAAATCTGAAAGGGGCTCTGTGGGAATATTAAGGATTCGGGGAGAGAGCGAAACCAGCTCTAGTACCGTGCGACGGCGCTCCCCACGTGCTCGCTGTGCACAAACACGGTGCACGGTGCAGCGACCGGGGCGGCTGAAAGTAGTCGATCATAAATCATTCCTGCTCCCTTGTAGGCACCGGGTAATCGCAGGTATTTTCTTGCCAACGTTGTCAAGATCTTCATGTAAATAATGACACGTTCATAACGCTCCGTATGCCTGCAGAGTCTTGCGTGCCTGACTATGCCCGGTGTTTTACGCAGGGGCGTTCATCCCGCGGTGCAACGACGAAGGTTACTACAAAGCCACTCAGTGCCATGGCAGCACGGGGCAGTGCTGGTGTGTGGACAAGTACGGGAATGAGCTCGCCGGCTCAAGAAAGCAGGGGCCAGTCAGCTGCGGTGAGTAACGATGCGCTTCCCTCGGGCAACGAAGGAATTCATTAACTCCGGGGTAAGCCCTGCCATTGCCCTACGAGGGAGTGCGACAGCAGAAGTGACAGCAGGCAGGCGTGATGGCCGGTGTCCGCAGTGCGCCGGTGCCGTCCTCTTCAGAGTACAAACGGGGCCGTTGGTATTTACGTGTTGGTCCTTTGAGGGTGGAGCAGAAGTCAACAGGCAAGAACCCCTGATATTTTTGCTCCCAGCCTGGAAAATGCAGTAATTGATATTAAGGCCGTGGGCTTGCTATGCATGGTTAGCAGATATATCGGTCCGTATACTCTGGGACGCACGTTTAGTAGGACTTCTTGAATAATGTCTTTCCAGGCAAAGGAAGGCCTAAATGTGTACAATTTTATAAATGAACAGCCAAGCCCAGTAAAACTGCTGCCAGAACAGTAATACGTGAAATATCACCAATCAGTAATACGTGAAATCACCAGTTAGCTGTTACACCCAGGCAAGCAAGGTTTCAGGCGCATCCTTCGGCGCGCGTCAGCGATGGCTGTGGCTGCAGCTTCCTTGGCGAGGAACAGGCAAAGCAGAGACCCGAGGGGGTCCGGGATGCCCCGAATCACATCACAGAGGTCAGGCTCAGGAGCTACATTTGCAGAGTGTGGTTTATGCGCTCAAATAAAATCAATTTGTAGAATATTTTTAGCCTGGTTTACAGAGTTGTGATGGGCTGAAAGCATTTACAAGCGAGTAATGATTTTCTGGCCTGCATGCATGCGAACTGAGATCTCCAGTGGCGTCCCTAGGAGGAGGGCAAGGCGTAGTTTTTCATGCAAGCAAATTTCTCAGCGTAAATTGATATATATTTATCCCCGTTCCGGATGGAAATTGAAATTTAGGGGTTGTTTCATGAATAGCTGAACCCATGAATTTAAAAAGCAAGACTGCAAATGACAGTGGCCTGACTGACAAGGGGAGGGATGAGCGAGGGATTTGGTGGCGTGGGAGGGAATGACCTTTCCTGCTCACCTGTTTCAGAAGAAGAGCAAGAAACCTCAGGGGATTTTGGCAGTGGTGGATCCGTTGTGTTGTTGGATGATTTGGAAGAGGAACCTGAGGCAGCAAAAAAAGACAAAGAAGGGAAACTGAAGATTCACGTAAGAGCAGCTAATGAAGATGATGAGGATGAAGATGATGAGAAGGATGATGAAATTGGTTATATATGGTAGTGCCCATCATAAGGAGGACTCACATTTTGCACAATATTGCAAGTCACATCATATGTCTGCAATTGTATCTGAGAGTATCTGGCACAAATGGTCCCTCTCTACCGAGTTTAATTTTGTATGGTCTATTTAATTTGGAAGACAACTTCTTTTCCCCAGCAAGGACTGTTTGGAATACAGCTTCTGTTCAGTTGGTTGGGGGGATTTTTGTTCTATCCACAGGGGCAATGAGTTCTGTTTCAAAGCCATTTCATGTCTTAATCCTCACTTGCACAGCTTATGGAATATGTCCTGTGAAAGAAGAAGCGCAGAAGGGGCTCAACAAACCAATACAAGGCTTAAAAGCCCTTCTCATGTTAGAGAATTTGGGTCGTGACGTGTTACCTGGATCATATCAGGAACAGTTCTTTTTCTTTCATGAAGAAGGAACAGTAGGTGCCTCATTTTCTCACCCGTATTTGTTACGTTCCAGTAAAGAGCAAGTCTCTCTGGATAGTTGGGGGGTTGGGCTAGATGACCTCTAGGGGTCCCTTCCAACCCAAACCATTCTATGGTTCTATGATAGTGACGTCTGGCTGCCCAGCACCAGGGGGGTTAATCCAGAAAGAAACCTACTGGTGGGATTTTTCTCTTCCTTCCATTCTCTGAGAGCGAGTCCAACAGGCTTAGCCCAGCCCACGCTGGAGGCAAAGCCCCCACCAGAGCCTAGATCAGCTCGCCGACACTGCTGAGTTGGTGAAGGAACGCGGCCTTGAGCTTAAGAGATGCTGAGAACCTGCAGCTCTCACGGAGCAAGGGAACAGGCAGGGAACAGGCTCCATCTGCCTTTCAGCGTGTTCAAGGAACGTGTGTTTCCTGAATTTGTGGCATCATAACCCCCTCCATCGCTGGTCCTCAGCTCCTGTCTGCACGCGTTTGCGCGGAGTTGCAGCCTCTGCGTCACGTGCACACGCTGGGGGCTGCACTTACTCGTAGCAATCCCTGATTCCAGAGTTATAAAGCTGTCAAAGACACTAACTATCAGGCGTAATAGGCTGTCATTTCTTTAATTTACGCAGCTAATATTTATTTGGCCTGTTTAAAAAAAGCAACTTCAGGTGGTCACGTTCCAAAAGCGTAACCCCTTGCTCAGTGCGCCAAGCTGCACGCTCGTCACACGCAGGTGTAGCTCAGTAGTAAAATACACCCCGTGGCTCCCTCAGCACCTCCCAAATATTCATCACACCTCAATTGCATCCCAGCAGATTGACCTTAAATTGGTTGCTGTGTCCTTTCTGCAGGTCCCTGGTGCGGTAACGTACCCTTTCATTATTTTTGCCAGGTTTTGGACAGAGTAAGAGGTACCTTAACCCCACGCTCGCATTAGGATGTAGACAGAAGTATTTTAGCAGCGCCTGTGATTTGCCCGTTGGTTATTTTGCAGAATGAAGAATGTGCTTATTACACAGAAAGCTAATTACATCTTTTTTTTTTTTTTTTTTTTCTTTTTTCCCTTCTGAGTTAGTGTTGGCTACAGAGGTGGAGCCAGTGCGGAGCCGACCCGTGGCTGGTAGCATACACACCCAAAGGCAGGACCATGCCCTGCTGGTTGGCAGAAGTCGCTGTCCCAGGGCCAGAGGCCCAAGGGCTGCGGTGCTCAGCCCTCCCCAAAGCCAGGGCCCACGGCAGAGCCCCCTCCCCGCAGGCAGGACCCCCACATTCCGGCACAGGAGGGGGGGGCCCCTTCCAGCCACCGCGTGTTGCAGGGGCTCGGTTGAGTTGGCCGCTTTCATTCCCTCTTGATCCAGAGCAAGGACCCGAGAACAAAGAGCAAGGCTGCAAAATGGTTGTTAATGCAGGAGGGCGTGTGAACGCGCGAGGGATTTGTTGTGTGTTGGTTCACGCCCCCCGCAGCCTCCCAAAAATCTGCCATCGCAGTTATTTACAAAAGGCCTGCAATCCGCCCTGCCTCACATCCCTTTGTTTTTCCTAAGCTTTGGAAAAATTTATTTAAAAAAAAAAAAATATCATTGTGTATGCTTTTCCTACTTGCCTTTCACAGAAATGATGCTGCCTTGCAAGAGGGACGGCTGCAACCAGAAGCTCTGGTTCCCTAAATAGGCTGATTTTGTGAGACGCAGTGGAACACCGGCAGGCGCTTGCTGCTGAAACATTGTGGCTGGTTTTCGGCTGGTGGTTTATAAATTAAGCCCACACTTTCTGGGGCTGGCCCACGCAGGACCTGCCTAAGGCACAGAGTTGCCCCTGCACGCTGACATAAAACTGAGCTCCACGCTCAGTAGCGTTTGCTTTTCCTCCTATCTGGACACACACCCCCACTATTTTTTTATTTTTTCCCTGCAGCCCTGTGTCCCTTTGCAGCAGCTTATCCTGGCCGGCTGCACCACTTCAAAGGCCACGTAGTAAATCCCCCCTCACCCGGTAAGGCTTAACCAAGCCCCGGCAGGCAGTCCCGGGGCCAGGGGCTGCAGCCCGTCCCTGGCCCATGCACCCACGCAGGGTGGGTCGATAAACGCTGGTAACAGCCTTTAAAGGTGAACTGGGCAGCCTTCAGGGTCCCTGCGCAGGCACGTGCCCCCCCCGCGCCCCCCCCAGCCCCGTCCCAGCCCCACTGAGCCTCTCCCAGCTGCAAGCGCTCACGTGAGCCTACCCCAGATCAGAGCTGGCGGGGTTTATAGCCCTCTCGTCAACTGGAAACCAGTTACTGCCTCATGGGCTCACCAGTTCAACCAAGCTGCAGGTCCCGGTCGAGCGGCTCTGTGCCAGCAGGGCCAGGCAAGAGGGCAGCTGCCTTGGCTGGGGCAGCTGACTTTGGGCAGCACCGTCCCCTTCTCACACACAAACCCCCCCCACACCCCCGTTTTAAGCCCACTGGCCCAGATTCAGGAGGACACCCCTGAGCCAGGCGATCATTCAGTTGTTCCGTTGTTCCAGTGTTCTTCCGACCCAGGGCCAGGATGGGCAAAATGCCATTTTAGTGACGAGGTGGGGGGGGTTACGACTGCAAGAGCTGCATAACACACGTGGTGGCCCAGCCCCACCAGGGACGGGGGCCACTGGGCTCGGACTGGGGACCAGGGCTGGGGGCCACAGAGCAGCCGCTGAGCAAAGCCCGTCCCCGCTCGCTGGCGTCCTCCGGGGGCCCTGCAGCCTCCGTGTGTGCCTGGATCGATGCATTTACACGTCTGTGCGTCTGTCCAGTTTGGGAAGATGCATTAAGAAAAGGTTTCATTTCCTTAAAAGGACCCAGCGATTCTATCAAGAACCAGCGCGCTTCCAGGTCAAGCCCCTTCCGTTCTTCATGCTTTGTAAAAGATTTGATTTGCTTCCAGCTTAATTTAATTCCTTTCTTCTTCGTTTTGGGTTTGTTTTGGTTTTTGTTTTTTTTTTTCTTTTTGCAAAGCAGGACATCCCCTCTGCATCAAGGCATTGCCCTTCCAAACATTTCCTCATCATGAAAAGGTGGAATCAGAGTTGTCCCCTTCTTTTAGCGACACAAACCAATTTTTAATCTCATTTTCTTTTCGTATTAGAGACTATGAAATACTGTTAGGTATTGCTTTACGTTTCAAGGTGTCCTTTTAACTGCTGTGGTTAAATCAAAATCTCCTTGAGTTCAGATTTCAGCACAGTTGGGGTTTTTTGGGTCATTACTGGCCTTTGCTGTGAACACAAAGAATCCTTTTTGCTTTTCTTTGCCTTTTTTTAAGCTATTCCGTACTGTTCTTTTAAAGCATTTGAAGTGTTTATTTAATATTTATTCTACAGTTTATATTGAAAATGTAAAGTTTATATTTAAAACAACACGGTTTGTTAGTGAATGCTTCTCTTTGCCTCTCCAGCCTCGTCCGTTAGTCTCTGGCATGGGAATATTTTGATATTAGAGGTTTTTGTAGCATTTTTCCCCCTCAAGCAGCAATGCCGTAGAGCCAAGGTCGCCACCCGGCACAGAGCACCAGGTCGCTCAAGCTTAGCTTCCTCCACTGGTTGGCTTTTCTGGCAGCCCCTTCGTGTGCCACGCGCGTTCCTGTCCCACATAGACTGCTTCGGACAGTTCCCAACCATCCAAGAGCCCTTTCTACGGTAGGTGGGGTTTGGCCTTTTTATACTTTTCTCAATGCTGTTGGCGTCCGGTCCTGTTCACTGTGTAGCTCCGTAAGGCGAGAGCCAAACACGCCGTGTTTCAGTTCGATGTCCCTGCTGTAGGTGGGTGTAGGCTGTCATAGTAAGTAGACCTGCGTAGTAAATTCTGACTGCTTTTTCCATAAGGAGTTAAGTGGAATGTGAGCATTTGGCTACCTTTGGTTAACTGTAAATGCTTAACTGTAGTCTGGAATAGTTGCATTTTTGTCTGTCTCAATAAATTTTAATTTGTCTGCGACTCCTTATTGCCTGTCCTGGATTTTATTAAACTTTGGGGATCAAAAATGCTGCAGTGCCTTGAGTCAGCATTTAATCATGCATGGAAATGGATGGTCTTTGATATTTGGGTTATACCTGAGACCTCTGCTCAATGTCAGCTGTAAGCTGTGAGGTTAATGCAAGGTCTCGAGAAAGCTGTATTTTAAAAGCAGAAATAAAACCAAGCTGAAAGTAATAACTGTACCAAAATTGGGGCGGGGGGGAGGTTTCATTTTTATTTCCACCCCAGTTTGTAAATCACGGTGTTCACCCGTCTCTTCTGAAGGTATCCAGGGCAATTCCACGGACACAGCCACATCCTGCAGCGGCCAGTATCTGCGGTGTAAAGGAAGACAAAATTATGTTGAATACACTTGGTGGGAAGCCGTCCTCCCTTAGAAATACCCGGGTTCGTGGCTCTATTATTAAATTAGAGCTCCTCTTTGCTATTATTAACTCGCTTAAACAGCCAACATTAGTACAGTGCTAATTACAGAGTTAAAAATGTTATTCCGCCACCTTTCCCCTGCATGTGCAATATTAAAGCAGCCCCTGAAAGCACGAGCCCCACCATCAAACCTTTGTGCAATTACCGTCGCATCGGGGAACGCGTTCACAACTCGCCCGGCCGCGCGCCGTGGGCTGAGCTGGGTCACCGCGGGTCGGAACCTGCCTGGAATCCCGGTTAAATCCCGGGCGTTCATTAGTTTGGTGTTACCGTGGGTACCACGCATCACCTCAGCCTTACCTGATGCTGAGGACAAATGGGTTTGCCCTTTCCAAAACCACGCCGAGCCCCTCTGCGCTGTTTGATCGGCCACGTCCAAGCGACGTCGGCTGCTGCGGCACGGAGGGCTGGAAGGCCAGCAACCCAAAGCCCAAGCTGAGGAGTGTGTGAGGTGCCGATGAGATTCTACTTGTCGGGAAGGGTTAATGATTGGAGTTTTCTTTCTTTATTTTTTTTTTTTAATATCCCTGCAAGATTCAAAACTGCAGGCATCTTGCAGGCTTTGCTTTGCATTCCACACGCAGAGCTATGAACACCCACCCTTTTCTGTAGACAAACGTGTGTATAGAGAATATATATGATTGCAAGGGGCACGTGTATATGCATGCACGGGGGGGGGGTGTACATATATATATGTATATATATATACACACACACACACACATACTGTTATGATCACCTACCCTGAGAAGTGTTGGTCAAGGCCAAAAGGTGCCAGTGTATTTTGGGGAGCGAGGGAGCGCTCACGGCGTGCCTGGGGACTCGCACCCCCCCCCCCCCCCCCCCCCCCCGCCCCCCCCCCCCCGGGGGGCCGCGATGCAGGGAAGCACCAGCTCCCTCCCACCATCGCCTTCCCTCCCCGGTCACTGCTGTCCTTAGACCCTCCTGGTCCGGGCTGTCCACCTCTGGGAACCCCCCCGTGCCTACCTAAGGTTGAGCTGGTGTCCAGCACCCCCACCTCGCTGGTCCCTGCCCTCAGACCCCGTACGGGCTACGTGCTGCGAGCGGGTACCCGGGCGCGCACACCGAGATCCGCAGAGCAGACGGTTGTGTCCCGCCCGGCACGGCCTGGGGAGCCGCGCTGGTTTGTGCTCAGCCTCGCCACGACTCTGGCCTCCGTGTTGGACAAGGAGCTCGGCTAATTTTCATGAACTCCCTGCCAGGGGGTGCAGCCTTTACGCCCCTCGCGATACCGAAGGGTGGCTGGGGCTGGAGCGCGGCTCCGGCAGTGCTGGGTCAGCTTGGGCTTAGGGTAGGGATGGCCCTGAGCTGGGGGGCAGCGGTGGCCACCCTCACCCTCTGCTTTGCATCCTCGGTACGATCTCCAGACCTCAGGCTCTGGAATGGGCTGCCCAGGGAGGTGGTCGAGTCCCCATCCCTGGAGGGATTTAAAAGAAGGATGGATGAGGTGCTGAGGGCCAGGGTTTAGTGGTGGGATGGCAGGGTTAGGTTAAAGGTTGGACTCAATGATCTTAAAGGGCTTTTCCAACCAAAGTGATTCTATGATTCTGTGATTCTATGACCTGCCCGAGCGGGCAGTGCCGCAGTGCGGGGGGGCGATGCCCTGTGTGGAAGGGGGCGCGTGACAAAGTTGTCACAAGATGAACCATCGACAAAGAAATGGCCTTTCTCTCCCCCCCCCCCCGTTGTCCAACATATACATATTTTCTTTCTCTTACTGATATTATTTTGCTAATGACCATTCTGTTCTTGGCTTGCCCTGTGAAACCTCCGCTGTGAGATGTGCACACACACACTCACACACACACTCACACTCACACACACTCTCACACTCACACACACACTCACTCACACACTCACACTCACACTCTCACACACTCTCACACTCACACTCACACACACACACACACTTTTATTTTCTCTTACACATTTTTGTGTGGCGATCCACACCAGCTCTCCCGCAGCAGCCCTGCAGCCTTCGCTGACGGTTGGGTTCATTTTTCCTTAAACACTGACGAAGGCCGAGGCACCAGCAAGAAAAGCCGTGGCACAACAGCTCTGCCCGCCCTGCAGCTCTCCCGGTGGATTAAAGGGAGGCAGGGAGCTATTAATAAACTTTTCCCTTTCTGAGCACTCTTTCTTCTGACCCCGACCACCTTTTTTCCAGAGCGGGGAGGGCAGAGTGAAGAGCAGGATTTAGGCAGCCCTGGAAAAAGAGAGAGAACTGGTGAGGCACATGGCTTTGGGTGAGCCGGGCTCACAGGACAGCCCCCGCTTTGCTCTTCCCACGGACCCGAGCAGCTCCAGGTCTGTGATCGCACCCCACGATTGCTCCAGCTGGGGCGGCCCCGTCCCCGCTGCGCAATGGCTCCTAAATGCTTGGAATAAACCCCCGAAATCTGGGATTAAAAACCACAGGGCACACAGTGGCGCTCCGGGAGGCAGGGAAGAGCAAGGCCCACAGCAAATTCAGGTTTTGCCAGCGCTGTCCCAGCCCCAGCCCAAGGCAGAGGGATGGGAAGAGCCCTAACGCCTGCGTCCGGGGGCTGCAAAGCCGCCCTCGAGCTGTGGCTGTGCGAGAAACCCCTCTGCTGAGGACGGGGTCAGAAACCCCTCTGCTGAGGACGGGGTCAGAAACCCCTCTGCTGAGGACGGGGTCAGAAACCCCTCTGCTGAGGACAGGGTCAGAAACCCCTCTGCTGAGGACGGGGTCAGAAAGACGGACGGCATCTGGCAGCTACCGATCTTGAGTCGCAACTTCTTTCACCTACCCCTGTAAATTCCTGCAATTCCCCCCGAAAGGGTTGGGCAGAGGGAGACTTTGTAAAGAAAACTTAAAATGCGGGGCCTTGGCTGGGCGGTACCTGCCTTTGCCCCCCCCGTAGTTACTCAGTAGAAATCATGGCTGCAGCGTGACCCTGCCTCCATCCCCGGCCAGGACCTCTGCAATCTGGCCTTAAGCGTGGGAAATGGGCCCCGGCGCGTGTTGCCAGAGGGACGGCCCAGAAGCAGGTTGGTTGATGCTTTGAAAACATTTTACCTCTGAGGTTAATTGCAGGTTTTGAGAGACGTGCGGGTTTTGACGCTGATTTTTGTGTGTTGAATAGCACCAACCCAGGTACTGCGGGCATATCTGCGGGGAAAATCTTTTTAGTAGGGCCAGCTGTGTTAGGACAAGGGGTAATGGTTTTAAACTAAACCAGGGTAGGTTTAGGCTAGATAGAAGGAAAAAATTCTTTACAATGAGGGTGGTAAAACACTGGAACAGGTTGCCCAGAGAGGGGGTGGAGGCCCCATCCCTGGGAACATCCCAGGCCAGGTTGGACGGGGCTGTGAGCAACCTGATGTGGTTCAAGGTGTCCCTGCTCCTGCAGGGGGGTTGGGCTGGGGGACCTCTGGGGGTCCCTTCCCACCCAAAACATTCTGTGATTCTATGATTCTATATTCGGGTACGGGTCTGTGCCATCGGAGCATGCAGACACCGCTTTGCTCCCTCACGGGTGACATCAATTTATCACAACTGGCAAGGAACTGACTTAAATAACTACTAGCCGAAAGTAAAATTAAATAAAACCAAGACTACAACAAGATGTAGGTTTTCACAGGTGGATGTAGGCTATTGGAATACTTCGGGTTACAGAAGATCAATGCTCCCCTTGCTTTCGGTACAAGTCACATAAGAGCCCGATGCCTGCAAGGAGCTTCGGTGGCCGTTGGTGACGCCGACGCCGCAGCCCAGCCCCGCTCCTCCGCCGTGGCTGCCACGGTGCGAGAGGCGCCGGGGTGCAGGCCAGGGCACCCCCCCCAAACTGCGCCCTGGCCCTGTATGCCGCGGCCAGCCTGGGGAGGCGGGCACTCCTGGCTTGCACAGATTTATTTTGGCAAGCAGGCGAGCAGAGCTTGGCTCAGCTGGCTGCCGTGGTAGGGACGAGCATCGGGCTGGCGCTTGCACTGCCGGGCTCACCCCGACAGCCTCTGGGCACGGGGCCACCCGCCCGCCCGGCCGCAAGCCCCCGTTCCCTCCGTGGCTGAACTCAATCCCTCCCAACGGATTCCGCTGTGGGGTTTGGGGTTTCTTCTTTCCTTTTTTTTTGTTTTTTTTAATTTCGTCCCCAAGCCTGTGAGTTAATTACGTTTTAACAATGAGTTTTATCACTGTAGAACAGGCTATCTGATTGCTCATCTGTTTTACATAATAGATTAATTAATAACCTCGCTAATTGAGTCTCACGAAATCCTCTCTTCCAGGGGAGCAAGGCTATGTCCCGAGCCCTTGCTTGCAGGGTTGCATCCAGATCAGGCCGTCCCGGCTGCTCCATCTGCCCCAGGCCCTCTGGTGCCAGCCACGGCACAGCATCCATCGACGGGGCCCCTGGGCTGCCGCGGAGACGCTCGATTCGGTGGGCAAACCTTGTTTGCACCTGCAGCCCCAAATTTCAAAACTTCTCCCCCCCTTTGGTCCTTCTAGTCCCCTAGCAGCAGCTCCGGGGCTGCCTCCCACTCCGCAGCCCCTCTCAGCCAGCGACCTCTTCCACCACTTTTGGCCAAGGGTGAGTGCCAGCACGGCTGTAAAATAAAGTGGCAAAGCAGCCCCCCCCCCCCCCCCCCCCCACCCAAAAACTGCACCGTGAGCTCTTCTCAAAGGCGCTGCGCTCGGCACGATGTGACCTACATCTTTTCTCGGGAGCAATCACGGCTGAAATAAGGCGTAACGTGATGGATTCCGTGCTATTAAACAGAAGAGGACTACCCATGGAAATAACCATCGACAATAGTTTGCATTTTAATGTCGTTTCTTTTCTTCTTATTACCCCTGGGCACGCAGCGCGGGGCGTTTCTAGCACGCGACGCCGCCCGCAAGCCCGCAGCGAGGTGGGGGGGGCGCAATCCTTGCCCTGAACGCTGCTCCTGAGGGCGCTTCCCAAACCAGCTGTGCTCAGAGCCAGCAGCAAATATTTGCCTTCAGACCTGTCCGCTAAGGAAATGTTTTCTCCATCCTCACCCACGCGCACAAACCCTCAGCGGCTTCACCCAACCCACGGGGGGGGTGCCCCTATGGGGTGCAGGGACCTCCCTGCTGTGCTATGGGCCGTGGGCGAGGGACGGCCTGAGATGAAGCAACCACGTTCTGAAAGAGCAAATGAAGGTCTCGGTGTCAGCCCCCACCTTCATTTTTGGAAGTCAAGCGTCACCCAGGAGGCCGGGGTGTAAACCCACCAGCCCTCATCCAGCCCAAATCTCTTCCCACACCACTCGCCCCACCCTCGGTACCGACCTCCGGCTGCCTGGGACCCCCCGGAGCCCTCGTGGAGGCCACGGTCCCCGTCGTGCTGATGGCTCCTGGCAGGGGCTGGTCCTGATGAACACTTAATCCAGGGACCTGGAAAGGATTTAGGACCTGGAAACAAAGAGATGGGTTAAAATCCTACACGGTGGACAAAAAAAACTGTCTTGATGTGTGCATGGGCAGGAGCATTCCCGAGAGGCTGGGGAGGGACGGGGGAGGTGGAGTGAACCAAGAGGCGAGAGTTAGCCATCAAAAGCCCGCCCTAAATGGCAAAATTAGGGGAGATAAATGCCATCCCTTTCCTTCTAACCCCTCCTCAGTGGTGTGAGAAGGGCTGGTGCCACCCCCACCCCCCCGCCGGGTGCTAAGCCATCTCACGTCCACGCCACCGGTGAAGTTCCTGGGTGATGAATGCCATAGACTCCCAGAATCGTTGGGGTTGGCAAAGCCCTTTAAGCTCCCCCAGCCCAACCGTTCCCCTTCCCCTGCCATCCCACCCCCAAACCCCGTCCCTCAGCACCTCATCCACCCTTCTTTTAAATCCCCCCAGGGATGGGGACTCGACCACCTCCCCAGGGCACCCGACCACCGCGCCTGCCATTCCGGAGAGCCCTCATGACCTCGGCGCTTCTTGTTTTCCTCTCCAAGGCTTTCACAGATTTACTAACGCCGGTTTTCCCTGAAGAGGGATCACATTTCGGGCCTGAAATGCTCTGATTATTTACAGTTTGTCACACCATAATTTATATTTATTGTTTGTGGCTCTTATTTACACGTGTTCATTACGTTCCCATTTTAGTCATTTATCCTGCATGTCCCCCCCCTACTTTTTCAATTATTTCACATACTCACAGTTTATCAATTATATTGCCAAGATGCATTTAGAGACCATAATTTGTTTCTAACGCACAATTTTTTGACAGCACGATTTGTTTTCATGTTTGCAGAGAATTTTAAGATGACAGTGACTGTAGGGCAGAGAATACAAACG
>JADKXX010005107.1:0-24620 GCA_017310255.1 Butorides virescens
GCGGTTTCTGCTTCGCCGCCCCCGGGGGTGTCAAAGACACGCTGCAGCCTTTCTCTGCCTCCAGAGCCATTCCACGCCCACGGGAGCCAACGGGGGTCTGGCGTTACTGGGGGCTGGTCCGTGCCCCCCCAACACCCGCAGGAATTCCGAGGGCGCCTTGGGCAAACGCGCGCCCCTGACGCCTCCGCCGTTAGGGAAGGGCTCGCTGGACACCGGCGCGTTCCAGCTGCACGGGTCACACCGTCTTTCAGCTTCAGCTCTGCAAACCATTCCTTTTTTTTTTTCCAGCAACGCCTTATTGGGGGTTTTACAGCTATTTCACACACACACACAACTTTCTGCCCAGCAAAGTCCTGTTGTCACCGTCAGCCCGGCTTTGTAATCCACGGCAGGCTTCAAATCAGCCGTTCAGCGTGGTAATGAATGGATTAACTTGCTGCTTTCTGATGAGTAGCGGGAAAAATGCTTCTGAATTATCAAAAAATAATTGGAATTAAAATTGTAAATGGTTTCTACAAGGGACGCTTTTGTAATTAGCTGAATTGGTGTGATGGAAGCTATTATAAATCACAAAAAAATGTGTTTACCTAATCACTGGGAAAGTGCACATTAGCTCTCTAATTAGAAGCCCCTCACGGCTCTACTGCAAACTTTGGACATAAAATAATCTGTTTCATGCTTCCTTTAGCAAGCAAAGGAAACTCCATCAGTTCTATTTGTGCACATCCACAACGGTGAAGGCGGCTGCAAACGTAATTGCCAAATTCCCACTCATTTACCCCAGCCTGTGCCTGCGACTTCCCAGCGCCTCGTCTGAACCCGCGGGCACCGAGAGCCGAACCGGCCCCGAGAGCCGAACCGGCCCGTGCCATTTCGGGCACTGCCCACCCAACGCCTCGCTGGGCTGGGGGGGGCAGATGATGGATGAGGCTGAAGCAGGTTTGAGCGCACCAGGGTGCAAGGGATGACACTGCGCACCGGGGGGCTGCCGTTAATTACCTTAGCAGGCTTCAGCAGGGCATTTATTTGGGATAAATCTGTGATTGAGCGGGGTAGGACGGCAAACAGTGTCCGTATGGAGAAAGAGCCGCTGGTAAAGAGTCCGGGCAGCAGGGAGACTGGGAGACGATATTCCAGAGCCGTGCAGCCTGATTTCTGTCCCATCACCACAAAAGCTGCAAAACATTGATTAAACACCCTCATTTTCCAACCATTTCCATTACACCCCGAGCAAGGGGGGACAGCGAGGGCTAAGCCGTGCCCCCGGCCCCGCGAGGGGCCCGACCCCGCTGCGGCACAGCCCCTTGCCGGGTGCTCTCCCACGCAGGCGCGGGGGCACCGAAAGCTGCCCCAGGGCTGGGGAGGTGCCACCCAGCACCTGGACGCTGAACCTCTCAGCATCACAGTATAGAAACTACTGCTGCCACCTGGAAATCTTTAAAATGCAAATTTTTTTTTTCACAAATCTTCACTTTGCGGCGATGCCAACTGTAAGTGTGAACGGTAAATGCTCACTTTTGTCCCGTTTTCATAACGCTAGCGGTTGTGGGCAGCAACAGCGCTTTAGTTCCCAAGAACTGAGGGTGTAGGGCTCTTGCATACAAAATACTTTGCCAGCCTGGGGAGAGATGTAGGTGCCCCAAATTACAGAAAATTGGAGTAAGTCGCTCAGGTCATTACCTCATTGTAGGAGGCAAATACCACGACACCAATTTCTGTGCCCAATTTACTCTGGGTGCCACCTGCACACATTTTAAAGGGCAGTTTGTCGTTCCGCTCCTGAAACTCCGGTCACATTATTTCAGGTCACGGGATCATCAAGTCAAAACTTGGGCTTGACCCTCCACGCCACAGTCCAGAAACGGAAAGCCAAGACACCCCCACCCCCCACCAGAAGAGAAACCCCAAGTTATAAATAAAAGTAGAGCGGACAAATCACTCCCTGTTTTCTGCCAGCTTGAGCCCAGTCTATTGTAAGCACCCCCTTTATTATTCCCCAGCGGGAAAAGCTCATTTCATGTCCGGGGAGGACGCGACTTGCTGCGTGGCTGTGGGTCGGGGTGGTGGGATGCGAGCCCCTGGGGTGATTTATCCCCCTGCTTCTTTAGGAGGAGCTGGAGCCTGAAGCAGCGGCAGCAGCAAAGAGTGACGGGATGATCTTGGGTGATATACCGAGCAATTCGGGATGAGAGAAGCAAGACGGTACTAAACGCAGTCCCGAGAGACAAAGTAATGGAGCCAAACCAGTAAAATATATATATATATATATACACACACACACACCCCAACTAAACCCAGGACGCCAGCGGAGCCGGGCAGCTCCTGCCAGCCGGAGCGATGGGATGTGGGGAAGAGGAGAGGATGAAGGGCACCAAAGCTACGGCAGGCGGACGAGCCGAGGCGACGCTGAGCCCACGTAACCTCGGCGAGGGGCGGGCGCTGGACACCAGGGTGCTGTTTGGGGGGGACTCGCCCATGTTTCCAGCCGTCGTGGGAGAAGGGGGTTGGGGTGGGGGCTGTTTTGTGGAGCAAGAACACACTGCAGCCATTGCTCAGCTGCAGCCAGGGGACCCTTATATTTCTTCACCCCCAGCTCAGTATTTGCAGTTTTCCCAATCTGGAGGGCAGTTTCCTACGCCAGGTCCCTTACCCTGCCAGAGCCCGTGTGCGAGGGCCACGGCGCATGAGTGGGGGAGAGCACGGGGGGACCGGTGGCTGGAAAAGGGGGAGCGCCCTGCTGCGTCCCTTGTAGCCACGACCCGTCCTGGCAAGGCCCCTCTAGCCCTCGCCTGAGCTCATCCATCAGCCGGTGGCAAACAGTAGCCAGGGACCGCTGTACGGCCAGCCGGCTGCCCTGGCCCAACCCCGAAGGCTGGAGCTGCTGCTTGAAGCAAACCAGGGCTTTGAAAAAAGCTTCCAATGCTTGTGAGTCAGGTTTTATACGTGGAGGAAGTTATACATACACATAAAAGAGCTGTTACTCATCACCACATTCCTTTAATAATCAATTGCTAATTCAGCACCACTGCCCTAACAGATCTAAAGCAAATCCCTCTCCCAGACACCCAAAGTGCAGCCGATGGCGTTTATCGGTCACGCACGTCGCAGGAAAAGGCGCCGTTTCCCCTGCCCCTTTCAGAAGCTGCGTGCCAGCACTACCTGAAACCAGGAATCGGAAGTACCGCAGTAATTTGTTATTACCTACGTCCTTTTGACTCTGGATGCAGACACATTTGCTATAGGCACAAACATCCCAGGAGATGCCTGGTGCCTGCCCAGACCGTTACAGAGGAGGAAAGAAATCAGTGCAACACTAATAAACTCTGAAAAGCTGGCTCCCATTTAATGCCTCTTGAACCTTTGCTGGAACAGCCGTTCCAGGGAAACCCACTGTACCATGCTGGCTTTTCCCAAAAAAAAACCCTTTTGTCCTTAAAACCCTTGGTCTTGTGAGTTCTCCCAATGGGGCATTGCCAAGCCTGAACGAGATCTGCCTGGGACCTCAGCCCGCAGCCCAGTCGGGGCAGGATTCCTACTCTGTTCTGCTGGGCTGCTACTTACCACTAACGTATTAAGACCATAAATTCCTTCGTTAACAAGAAACCACGCTCCTTTTATTTTTTTTTAATTATAAATCTTAGAGCAATTTAAAAATGACTTCCAGTTGCTTTCTCGCTGCCATCAATCAGGGATGCACTTCAATTCCAGAGTGCTCTAGGGACTCAGAAGGTTAGAAAAAGCAAATAGGAAAACAGAATGAATATTTTTTTGTTATTGTTATTCATTGCAATAACCAGAAAGCAGCCCCTGAAATCTGCTAAAGCAATAGGAACCGGCTGCCCTTTTAATATGCCCCCTTTTAAGGGCGAGGAGCCCAGAACACAGCTCAATATTCATTACAGCAGCACGCCTCAAGTTTTTAATTGAAGCCCAAATTTCTCATGCGGTGGAGTTGATGAGCTTTCTCGTTGGTATTTTGCTGTGGTTCACACCCCTTTGCACACTGGTGTGGGCGTGCAGGAGCAGGAGCACGACGCAAAGCCGCATTTGAACGCACCCGCGCGTGCCACTACCTGGAGCTACCTGGTCACCAGACAGCCCGAGAAGTACCCGGTGTTACCATGCATAAACCACAGTTTTCAGCCAACATCTTGCAAAAATTTCCTAAAATGGTTCTACCTGTGCCTTTTTTTTTTGTTTTCACTCTGTATAATTGCCTTTAAAAGCCCAAGCATGCAAGGTGCTGGGACCATCACGGGTGCTCCAGGCAAGGCTTTCTTTGCTTTATCTCTACAGCAGGAGGTGATTGCTGTCAGAAGTTCCCTCATTCTTCCTGAACATTCCCCATGGCCTCTGGGCATGAGTTTTCCAGCCTGGAGCCCCTCATCTGGTAAGGACAGAAAGAAGAACTGGGCACTTAAATAAGGGAAGACCAAGAAACACCTTAGGCAGTGCCTAAGCCTGTACTGCCAAGGCGACATTAGATCATTGGCTCATAACCCACGTAAGATCCCACACCTTCTCCCATTTTTACAAGTGGAAAAAAAAAAAAATAATCCCAGTATCTCAATTGCTCTGCAGTTTGCCCTTGTATGGAATTGTTTTGCCTTCATCAGAGTGGAGGATAAGCCGCCTCGTAGCACGCTGGCAGAAGACATCTTCTCGTTACGCGGTGATTACGTGCAGGCTCCCCGGCAGAGCAGCCACGTTCCACCAGTAACAGGAGGATGCGGGGATTCCTGGTAGCTGGGATAAAACGAGGATCCCTTCAAGCCCCATCAAAAAGGTGATGGACTGGGGAGAGATTTGTCTTTAGCACCAGGAACATGTCCCAGCCAGCCCCACCAAGGGGAGATGAGCACCGAGATGCCCAGAACCCACGAGGAAGCAGAATAACGGGAATGAATTCAAACAGCCCCAGGATGGGACCTTCTCAAGCTCAGGAGAATGGACCCAGACATAAACCATGAATTACACAGGGGCTTTGCTTTTCTACGCCAAAGGACCCTCGCATAAGAGAAAGAAAATGAGAACAAAAAGGATTAAAAGGCTTCAGGAATGTTAATATTTCACTTTTTTGGTGGACAGTTCTTTTCCACAGTCTGATGCCAGACGCAAATAGTTGCAGCCAGATTCAATTCTGTGTTTACCAATGCAATTTCGGGTTGATATCAAATGGTCAGATTTACTCAAACCCGATGAAAATTGCACATCAATCACAATACCTGCGCCAGAACCAGAGCTGAGGATATTTTAGAACAAGCTCCGAGGGATTGCCCCTCAGAAAGAAGGTGGGGTTGAAGCTGTTAGTCCTGCGAGCCCCAACACCACCCCCGGCCACCCGCACCTCTGCAGCCATTTGGGAAAAAAAAAAAAAAAAACAACTTTTTTTTTATTTAAAAAGGAAACAAAAGGAGGAATAAATAAAAAAAAAAAAGTCCCTTGGGAGGAATGGCACGGAGGGGCTGCTCTGCAAGGCAGAGGGCTCAGAGGGTTTAACCAACCGCGCTTCTACGCCAACACAACACAAATTGCCACAACCAGCCAGAGTTAAATCAGTGCCGCTCACTTTTAGAGTCTGTCTGCGCAATCCAGCCAGAGAACCTGATTTCAGTCAAACTGCTGTTCCCCGCGGGATTTCCCTCCAGTTTTATTTGTTTTTACGCTCATTTTAGTTAAACTATTTCAATTTTGCCTACAGGAAGAGTGCTTGGCTTTAAAAATGCAGTCGCAGGGAACAAACAAAACCGTCCCGTGGTGCCAGCTGTACGGACAGAAAGCTGAACGCCCCCCGCGGCCGCGCGCTCTGCGGCACCGCGCTTCTCCCATTGCTGGAAGGATAACGCCAGGGCACCCACCAACAGCTTTCCCAGTAAAGGTACAAACACGCTCCCCCCAGAGAGTCGCTCCCGTCCCCGTCTGCCCAAGGCAACCCTGGTGGGACCCTCTTGGGCGGGTGCATTTATGAGGGGTGCATCCTCATGGACCAGCCTCACCGCTCCGGCACCGTTGGCCTCCAAGAGCTTCAGCACAAATTGAGGTGCCCAGCAGGCAAGTTTTGAATAATTTGTTTCACCGTGTCAGGAGTCCTTGATCGAGGTAGGAAAAACCCATGCCCAGCGTGGGTCACACTTATCGTCCTTTACGCCGTGGGGTTTCTGGGGGGTTGGGAGCCTGTGATGGATGAAGCTGCGGTCGCTGCTTTATCGATGGCAGGATCTTCAGCCTTCACTCCAGAGACACTCGGCTCACTCCAAGGTCACCAACACGCTGGCCCCGTGCCCTGCGTCTCTCCGGGGAGGGACCGTAGCCCGTCAGCGCTCCGATCACAGCGCAAAGCGCTGCAGCCTCTGAGGAACAGCAACGGAGGCGGCCGCCTGGCTGGAAAACACCCCCAGGAGGTGGCACGTGCTGGCAGAGACGTGCTGGTGAGTTGTCACCATGACTGGCAGCAAGGCACGGGGAGGACAGCAAAAGCCCAGGCCGTTCATAGAATCATCGAATGGTTTGGGTGGGAAGGGACCCCTAGAGGTCACCCAGCCCAACCCCCCTGCAGGAGCAGGGACACCTTGAACCACATCAGGTTGCTCACAGCCCCGTCCAACCCGGCCTGGGATGTTCCCAGGGATGGGGCCTCCACCCCCTCTCTGGGTAACCTGTTCCAGGGTTTTACCACCCTCATGGTAAAGAGGCGGCGACCCTGCCGTGGGGCTTTGGTGCTTATTGCGGCCGACGGACAGCCCAAAGCCATCTTCTGTGGCCAGCTCAAACACGGGTGATAGACCCGCGAGACAGCCACAGGCACACGGTTGAAGTGCATCTTCAGTCATCACCCAAGGCAAATCACCCATGGGTGATCCAAGCAAAAGAGCATTTGCTCTGGCACAGGCCGTGCAACCACGCCGTCAAGCCCAGGAGCAGCCCCCGCCTGGTGCTGCACCACGCAGGGACCTCGGGGGGCTCAGCGAGCGCCTGGACCCACATCTCCATGCCTGCAGCTGCCACGGTGCTGCCAAGCTGGACGCCCCTCACGCCATGGAAGCCAAAAAATCCCTTGTCGGGGTGATGGCACCGCCACATCACAAGGATGTTCTTAGGTTTGCTATCCAAAAAAAAGGGGGGGCACATCACAGCTGCTCTGAAAGGCCATGGAGAACCTCGCTGGGGAGCTGCCAGGCAAGGCGCCGCTCCTCTCCCACGAGCCAGGGCTGCGGCCGGTGTCCTTCCATCCCCACCGCAGCATGGAGCTCACTCCGGCTACTTTATGATTTTCCCATATATAATTTTCCATTAGATGGGGTTTGTAAATCTGAGGCAACTCTGTTTTATTTAAAAAATTTAAAAATTAGGGACATGGTTTAGTGGTGGGATGGCAGTGCTAGGTTAACGGTTGGACTCGATGATCTTAAAGGTCTTTTCCAACCAAGGTGATTCTATGATTTATAAAATAAACTGAGCTCTCTCCTACCCGCATAATAAATATTAAAACATCATCCCTGCAATCTTAGACAGGGAACGTTTATGTAAGAGCGCCGTGCAGACGTGGTGAAAGGCTAATAAAGCAATGCTAATGAGCTAATCAATCTTTCTTAACCTTTGTCTTAGGCACTACATAGCGCTTAGGCTAAGCTTAGATCCATTTTTCAGGGTCTAAATAATGTTGTAATCATAGCTGTAATGCGTGGGTTCATTGGAAGCTTCTCTTTAGCTGCAACATTGTCAGTTTACACAGAAATCTGCCTATAAGCCATCTGTTGCCGAAACCGGTCATTACCAATTTCATCAATCTGTTCCCAAATTCTGCAGATGCCAGCCATGAGGAACCATCTGTTAGTGTCAAAAAAGCAGCAATTCAATAAGCAGACTATTTAGGGGGGAGGTGGTGGGGAAATACACTGCAATATTTGGCACAAAAGGCGAACTTGCTAATTGTTACGGTTTTACTCCTGACCTACAACTCCTTTCGGAGCGGCGCCAAACTCATCGATTAGCCACCCGTGGGAGGGACCTTTCCAGAAGACAGCAATAACCATCAGCAGTAATGAGGCCATGGAACCCACACCTACTCCTGCTGGAACATATTGTCCGACAGAGCCGGGCTGGGGCTGGCCGTGACTTTCCCAAAGTCACCAGGGCGATTTGAGCAGATGTGACTGATCACCTCTAGCCGCGGTTTAAATAAAGCCAGCGCCTATAGATGGGCTGAGATTGCCTGCTTCCAGGGGTTTGTTCAGCCTTGTGATCTCAGGCAAATTCCACATCTGGTTCTCAAATGAGCGTCCCTCGCTGCGACGCTCGCGATTGCTGGGACCATCTGGATGCCCCCAAACCGAAGCCCCTCGAGCCCTCCGCTGTGCCCTGGCCGGGCCGGCAGCTCCCGCGGGGGGCGTTTATTCACAACCCCACTGGAAAAGGTCACCGAAGCCGCACTGAGCGGGGGTGCAGGGCCCACGGCGGGGCCAGGACCTGGCCTTCGTCCTCTCGGGAGTGATACGAGTGGAAGAGAAAACCAGCGTGTTTTGGTCAAACCCCCTTTTGTCTCTCATTTTATCATTTATTTATCTGTAAACTCGCACATTAACCGTCCAGCTCAGAAACCTAGGTATGAGCCATCCTGAAAATAGCCATTTGACTGTCACCGAATGGCTTGTGCCTTGTATATCCGTCACCTCCCCAGGGTCTGCGTGTCCCTAAGACGCCCCTGCCGAAGCCCCCGCGGTTGCCCGGTGCCACGCCGTCTATGGATGCAGAACCACGAGCGCTGAGAAGCGTCGTGCAAAGCCAAGCGCAGGCAGAAAGGTAAGAAGATCAAAGATGGGGCAGACGTGGCGATACCCAACTGCTGGGCAGAACTCCCGACGCCTGCTAGCAATTACATTTTCCCTTTGCTTTTCTTGTCCACAGAGAAGCCTCCTTGGACAAATACCTGGCAGATAAACACGTAACGTTGGAATAATAACGCACAGAAGCTCAATGTTAATGAACCACCCTTGCAGCAAGAGGAATAAAACCCTTTTTTTTCAGCCACGGCTTTCTCAAGAACCAAAAACCCCAATCCAGGTTCAGTTTGTAGGAGGGTACGCAGTCAGAAAGTGCTTCCATTTGCAGTTTCTAATGGACGCTTTTATTGGGGTCAGCTGCACAATTGCACAAGCGGGCATTCTCCGGGAAAGCTGCTTTGGCCGTACAGCCAGCCCTGGGACTCTCTCATCTCAGCAATTTGGGTTAAATCTGGATCTGTCTTGTTCTCATTTAAAAATGCAATAAAGACGACCAAGCCATTTTCTTCAGCCGAAATAAAAAGACAGCACCTGCAAAACTATTCCACCATCTGACCGCTATCGTCGGGCCTTGCGATTCCTTACGTATATTCTGGTAAGGAAATCGTATGGCGAGAACGCACACCGCAACAGCTCCAGCTCAGGAAAGCACCCATGCATCTTGCACGTCTTGCTGGACTCATGCTTGCTCTCACCCCTATACGTTCATATGCCCCTGTGTGTGTATATATATATGTGTATATATATATATATATATGTGCACACGGAAGAAAGCCTGTGAGAGTACTGCATTAACTATTGCTTACCCCGACAAGCTCCAATGGCTCTTCCCAGCTGACCTTCAAAGACATTCCCTTTGGGTAGCTGTTGCCCATAAATCACGGCTGGAAGGAGCCAGGCCGGGGCTGATGAATGGGCAGGGCAGGAGCGAGTGCTCTTCGGCAGGAGAGGAGCGTGGAGGGGGGGCCAAGAGGAGCAGGGGAGCAGATTCACGCGTTCGGGCTCCAAAAGCCCTAATTAAATGTTCACCCAAGCCGCCGGGGGACAAAGGAACGCAAATGTTACGCCGCGGAGGCGAGCGCTGGGGTAGGCAGGCAGGAGGCAGATGATATTGGTAAACATTTTACAGGAATTGAAACAGCCGAGCAGCCTGCTGGGGAAAAAAAATGAAAAGCTCAATATTCATAAGTTGTGCAGCAAAAGCCGTACCCGCGTGGGGTCGTTGCGGGCGGATTTGGCTGGGCTTGGGGTTTCCGATGGGTGTTTACAGCAAAGGGTGGCTAAACTCTCGCTCACAGCTGAACATCAGCATGCAGACCTGCAAGGATAACTGACCTTTTTGAATGTTAATTATCTTTAAAAGGCCTGTTTGCCCAGAATTGTCTGAACCAGCTGTAACCAGCCACCAGTGTCACCCAGGAGAAATGACGGACGTCAGGAGGAGCCATTTGATATCCATTAAAGGGGAGCAAAGTCATTAAAATATATTGGGCCCAGGGACCTTATGAAACAGAGAGGAGGTAATTACTTTCAGCTCGGATTTACCTGCCTGGACTAATCAATAAAAAGACACCCTGAAAAGGGAGTAGAAAGAACTCATTTTGACGGGTCTGCGAGGACCGTCTGCCACCAGGGCAGAAGAAAGCATCGGTCCGTCTGCCCGAGCCGGCGGCCCCCCTGGAGAGGAGAGGGGTCCTGCCAGGGGAGCAGGAGCCAAAACACCCCGGTGTAGAGGAGCCACAGGTCAGCAACCCTCAGGCCGGTCCTGCCTGTGGCTAGTTGTGTGACCTCGGGAATGTCACTGAGGACGCGGTCAAGTGGCATTAGGACGCGGTCGAGTGGCATTAGGATGCGGTCAAGTGGCATTAACGAAGCAGCCGGGGGTACCTAACTGGGTGCCCTCCTCTTGCTGTCGCCGTGCCTGGGTGGTAGCTGTCCTGGCGGGGGCTGAGCTGAAGCTCCAAGCACGTCTTCAGTGGCCCAGCAGCTACGTGGAAGCAACCAAGCTGCTTTTCCAAGGTGGCAGTGAAGATCAGCTTTGCAAAATGTCCCCAGATTATGCTCCATCTTCTGGGGGTCTCCAGGGCCAGATGCTCAGAGGCAGCAGGATTCAACCCCTCGCAAAAGTTTGATGGCTTTTTAACACCCTGGTAGGCACCAAGCTCTTTGAAAAACCTGATCCCACCTAATCTCTTTTAAAAGGTAACGCCAGTTTACTTCTTCACCGGGATGCGTGCAGATTAGCTCCGCTGCAGAAGATGAGGAAGGAAGGTTGAGGCACAGAATTGCCATGGGCACCTCGTACCCCCTCTAAAATCAGTGGCAGTTTTGGCACTTGTGTCTCCAAAAGCAAAGTGGCTGATTTTATGCACTGTGCAAATCATTTGGGTTTTTTCAAAACAACCTGAGCCGCTTACGAGAACTCCATGTATCTTCCAAAATGAGACATGCAAAAACCCACTAGTTAGTTTTCTATCATTAGTCATTCTAATTAAAATCTTTGTCAGGGGAATCTATTGCCTTTTTTTTTTTCTATTTTCTGCTCAGATGCTGCAGTCCTTGACATTACGCTGTGGTCTATGAAGACACAGAATATTAATGCCTCCCATTCTAGAAAAATATATTGAGTCTGCTCTACTATTTTGACCTTTTCAGTACATTGTATTTTGATTAACTGGCCACCTTGCCTCTGCCCCACGGGTCTGCAAGGCTATAGAGGGACGAAGAGGTGGAAAAGCTACCAAATCACATTCCTAATCACTGGGAAGGTTAGAGGAGCACGATAAAACACGGTATCGCACAGACCGGCTGCGGCTCAGCCGCGCCTGTGGAGGAGGACGGGGGAAACCAGAACCAAAAGGCCCCACCAGCACCACCTTCCCCACCTTGCTATAGAATCATAGAATCGTCTAGTTTGGAAAAAACCTTTAAGATCATCAAGTCCAACTGTTAACCTAGCACTCCATCCCACCACTAAACCCTGTCCCTTAGCACCTCAGCTGCCCAGCTTTTAAATCCCCCCAGGGATGGGGACTCGAGCACCTCCCTGGGCAGCCCTTTCGGGGAAGGAATTTTTCCTAATGCCATCTTACGTTCTCTCGATAGCCTCTGCGAATGCGGTCCTTCCCCAGAGCCAATTAATTCAAGTCACAAATGCCTGTCCGGAATTCTTGCAGGTAATTAGCACCGCAGGTTATCAACGGGAAGCTGGTACCCACCGGCCCTTCAGATAATTGTGTTCCAATATCGGCACATTTCTGCTTGCCACAAAAGGTCACTTCAGTTCCTCTCCTCCATTTTCTCCCTCTCTTTTACTAAATGAATGAAAAATCGTTATCGTTATTTTGAATGCTCTAAACAGCTGGCAAAGGCTTTGGGCATTACAGGACAGGTTGCAAAATTATTATTTTCTAATCCTTGGTTTCAGGTATAACCCTCCTCAGCACACCAGTTAATGAAAATAAGCCCAAACTCTAGTTAAATACCCATGCACCTGAATTAATTTTGAAGAAAAGCAACGGAAAGAATACGTAATTATAACGGAGCAAAACTGCTGGTCACTGTAACCAGCATCTGCCATTTGGGGAAAGCTGCATTTAGCAGTGCCCAAATTTGGAGGACTCTCTACCTGTTACAAGACGTTGGAAAGGGTAACCATTCGTTTAATTACATGATGAATAGCTTCCACAAACAGACTAAGTATTGCACGTGAAGGACCATGTAATTACTTTGTAAATATAGGATTATATCTGTCCTTGAAACAAGAAAACAAGTTAAATCAGCCTTGCAAAATTGCACTCCCCACTCGCAGTGAGCGAGCAATTCTGTTGCAAAAATAAATTACAAATCCTCAGCTTCTTTACCGAGTGGTCGCAGTCAGAGCCCAGCTGTGATGGCTTTGCCACGGGGCCAATTTCAAGGCAAGGCTGGAGTAAGCACTAAAGTTCAGTAGCACTAAAGTTCAGTAGCACTAAAGTTCAGTAACGACAAAACCGTGGCTGCAAGAAGTACCTGAGAGGGTGCAATCGCTTTGTAGTCGCCTTGGACTGCGGAAGAAACCGCGTGTTGGGAAAGGAGAAGTTGGCATCTGCGCCCGGCGGAGTTACGAATCAGGAGCATCACTGCTGGCCAGAAGTTTGGGGGCGGAGGGGCTGCGCTGTGGCCCTACAGCTCTTTCTTTAGACCATCACGGACACCAGGGGTCCCTTCCAACCCAAAACATTCTACGATTTTATGATTCTCTCCTGTCTGCCTCGAGACGCACAGCCGCGCTGTCTACCCCGGCATCTTCTGCCAGAGCTCAGTCACAGCCGTTTGATCTTCTCGGCCAGGGATCTGCTGACGGACGGACGGACGGACAGACCTGCCACACCAGTGCGGACAGGCGGAGCAGGCGGAAGCCCAAAGCACCCTCGCCCAGAGAGGTCTGCACACACGGCCCCATAACGGCGGTCCTGGAGGTACCAGAATGAACCAAATGAATCTTGCAACTTTGCTTTCTGGATTACTTAGGGACGAGATCTCCGAGGGGCTGCATTAACAACAGGAGGGCTCCGAGTTGCTTTGAGTTACTCCCTTCCCATCAGCACTGTGTTATTACACTCAGGGTTTTTCTTTTTTTATTGTAGCATTAAAGTTAATGAAATCTTATAGACACAGAACCGGTGGGTGGTGCAACAGGGAACATTAAGATCACACTCTCGTTTCGCTCACTCACAAAACCAGCAAGCTAACTCCTTAGCCAGTAAAGGCTGCAGAGACCTTGCTTAAAGAAACATCATGGCCCTTGAAAAAAAAAAAAAAAATTAAAAAAGAAAAAAAGTGACATTATCTCAGTAAAAGAAAGTGTAGCCATTGTGCAATTCCCAGTTGCCTTTGGGAAATCAATACCCCCTTCATGTGGTACAAAAATTTTCCTTTAACCTTTATTCAAGGCACAACAGCGCAATCAATCCAGGGCCGCAGCCCCGGTGACCGTGCCCCGCGGCGCGCACAGCCCAGCCTGCCGGCCCCTGCCGAAGCCAACCCTTTGCCGGCACCGCCGCCACCCTTGTCCCTCCCAGCAGGCTGTGGCACACGCGCCCCTCGCCCGCCCCGCAGCGCCCTGCTCCCCATGGGGGTACAACGCACCCAACCCCGTCTGTCCTGGTTTTGGCTGGGACAGAGTTAATTTTCTTCAAAGTAGCTAGTATAGTGTTGTGGTTTGGATTTAGCACTAGAAGGATGATAACACCCCGATGTTTTTAGTTGTTGCCAAGTAGTGCTCAGACTACTCAAGGACTTTCTGAGCTTCTCCTGCTCGGCCAGGGGCAGAACAAGCTGGGAGGGAGCACAGCCAGGAGAGCTGCCCCCAACTGACCAAAGAGCTGTTCCAGACCATATAATGTCATGCTCGGGGGGGTTTAGTCGGTCGCGGGGAGAGGGATCACTGCTCGGG
Source organism: Butorides virescens (assembly GCA_017310255.1). Classification (NCBI taxonomy): domain Eukaryota; kingdom Metazoa; phylum Chordata; class Aves; order Pelecaniformes; family Ardeidae; genus Butorides; species Butorides virescens. The sequence continues at coordinate 14,218 of JADKXX010005107.1, forward strand.
GACTGATCGCTGCTCGGGACGTGCTGGGCATCGGTCGGCGGGTGGTGAGCAATCGCATTGTGCATCATTCGTTTTGTACATTCTGTATATTTTGTTATCATTCTCATTATTACTATTATTATTATTTTCTCTTATTAAACTGCCTTTATCTCAGCCCTCGGCTCTAACCTTTTTCTCCTTCCCAATTCTCTCCCCCATCCCACTGAGGGGGGGGGGAGTGAGCGAGCGGCTGGGTGGTGCTGAGCTGCTGGCTGGGCTAAACCACGACACCGTCCCACAGCGCTCTGCTCCCCGTTGGGGTACAACGCGCCCAACCCCAGGTGACCATCGCAAAGGACAAGAGGCTAGGGCTTACCGCCGCCCCAGGAACCTGCTGCTGGCCTAAGGAAGCACCAGACCTCTCACAACCCAAAAGATTTTTTCTTTCCTTCCCCCGCCCCCCCCCCAAGCTTGCTGTTCTAAGAGAGTCCTTGGGCAGTTCTGTGTCTTGCCACTTTGCTGTAAAAGCAGTCAAGTGCTTTCTTCCCAAAGGAATGAAGCAAAATAACAGGACAGAAAGTCACCTTAGGGCTTTGAATAGAGATGGGTTTGTGAAGCCCAATTCCTTTTCTTTTCTTGTTAATAGGGTCATTGAGTCATTTAAGCTTTCACATACAAATCCTAAATGCTTCTCACTGCAGTCACTGCCAAAACAGCACAAACATCATTCCCAACCTGACTCACACCTAAAATCCCCAGCAGAAATCCTGCTCTTCGGGGTCTCTGCTGCATCCGAGCACAAGAACCAAGAAATCATTCGCCCCTTTAACACCAGGTTTCAGGCAGCTGATCCGGGAAGCGCACCCCTGGCCTAAACCCAGCCAAGCCCAACTCCTGTCCCAGCGTGAGCACCTTTGCTCTTTAAGCATTACTCTTAGGTGTTTCCACCCAGTAACCCCAAAGTTCGTAATCTCACAAAATTCCTCATCTCACACGACCCTCGATGGTGCAACTCGGACACGACGTGCGCGTCCCACGGGGGCCGTGAGCCAGCACGCACCTCCAAACGCAGCCCGAGCCAGCGCAAGGTATTAGCACCCAGATTTGCAGTTTCCTGTAAAAAACAGAACCAAACAACAAAATTCAGCTCTGGACCCCTGTGGGGCTTTTTCCCAGTTGCAGAGGGTGCTGCCCTCCGTTCACACTGACACACCCCACCAGTGGATGGTGACAATCTGTCCTCATGCCTGAGAACCTCATCGTGGTTTGCTTTAAGCTGATGCTGCCTATTTTCGGTGTACGCGCTCCATCCCTCCGCGTCTCCAGCGGGCGGTGGCACACACCCCGAAGATGCTCGGGGGACAGAGGTGTGCGTGCACGCGCCGTTGCGTGATTTTTCTACCACCCAGATCTGGAAAAGCAGGAGGCGTCGGGGTGCGGCTTTGATTTCTTTCTGCCTCCTAAAACGTGTCCGGATGGATGTGCCGGTGCTGGTTGCCTTAGAAACCAGCAGAAGTTATCCTGCCTGGCCGGGGCAGGGTCCCTGGTGCTGCCGAGAGCAGGGAGGCAGCAAGGCAGGTACAAATGCTCACCCTGGACAGGTAAAAGGTTTTGCTGCTCTGCAGGGACGCCACGAAGCACCAGCACCAGCAGAGCCTGGCGTCCACCAGCCCCTCTCCATCGCCGGGCTCCGACCATCCCGGGGGGGACCGAGTCTCTCTCCGGGCAGAGGGGGGGGGTGGGTTCTCGCTAAGCAAACCCCCAGGGCTGGTCACGGCTCCTGTGCCTCCTCTGCTTCATAGATGGGAGCAATGGGACAAATTCTGCCCTGCCCCGCGCTGCTGCCGTCCTGCCAGCTCTTCCGTCCCTGGGTTGCCCAGCCTGCCAGCACCACTTCTCACCAGCATGGTGGCCCAGCATCCCCCCACTTCTCGTGCTGGTGTGGCTGCGTGCAGAGGGGGAAAGGGCGCTCCTCACCCCGCCGTTCCCAACAGCGGATCTGCTCTCACAACGCACTCGGTTCCTCTGGTTTCCCGCACCGCTTGGCAGGAGAGGGTTTTTGACCCAGGCCCTGGTCCCCAGCGCCCCAGCATCGCCGCGGTGAGGCCTTTCCGTGGGGTGCCCGAGCCGGCGGCGCCTTTGGGAGCAGCAGCTCCCGTCTCCCGGCTTTGCCGTCCCGACCCGGTGCGGGCAGCGGGAGAGGCGCAGCCTGCCCTCGCCTGCCGAAAAGGCCGAGCCCCCGCCAGGAGGGGCAACAGCTCCAAGGGGAAAAGGACCCAAGTATTTCCTCTCACTGATGAATACGTTTTTGCATAGGGTTTTTTTTTTCCTTAACCAATAAAAAACCCATTTAATTGAATTAAGCAAGTTTCCTTCTGTTCTATGTGTAAGTACAACCGCCAGGTAACGGCTCCAGGCAGCTCTCCAGGTGTACGAGTGCAAGGGCTGCGGCCATGACCGTTTGTATTTTAATTATCGGCACAGTTCTGTTAATTTCAAGCTCTACTAGAAACACACAAAAATCAATTTTTGATAAATGGAAAAAGGCTTTAATGGGTCAAGGAGGATTATATTTTTCCCCCTCTGCAAACTGTGCAAGCAAGAGAAGTAAACAAAGATGTTGGAAACTATTTAAAGAAAAATATTTGACAACATCCCTTTAAACACGTCTAAAATTTACATATAGTTATGCCAAGACTTTCCCAAGATATTTGAAATTATATTCATGATTTTGGGGGGGGAGGGGGAGAGCAGGGCAGGAAGGGGTAAGAAAATATACAAATATTTGAAAGCCAACTTGAGAATATACTGAAATCCTTTTCCAACGCGCTCTGAAGGTCTGCAGCCTGTGCAATCATTGCCTTTGGTGCCATTTTTGTCAGTTCAGTGCAGTATCCAAAAATCCATTTAATGCTGTAAAAAGGAGCAGCCTTTTTCATTAATTCTGATTTATTTAATATTAAATCTGAATCTAATATGGCACAGAAGCAGCAAAAAATCGTGCTCGCAGCAACAACCAAACCTCCTTTCCCTTTTGACGGGCGAACAAGCGGTTATTGCATTCCCGTAGAGCGCCTTCCGAACTCCGCCGAGCCCGGCTTCCCTATTAAGAAATGCAATTTCACCTGGCTGCTGCGACAGCAAAATCCGGCGTGTTAGGTCGTGGCCAACAATGGCGATGCGGACGTGAGCACAGAGGTAACTGACTTTTTGGGGGTTTTTAAGTGCAGCAGTAATAAAAATGGAAATCCAGGCCAAAACTGGAGCTGCTGCCGAGGCTGCGTGGCCGTCGGAGATGGGCAGTGGCAGGAACGGAGCATCCTCCCCCCCAGCCCCGGTCAGAGCAGGGCACGCGAGGCTCTGCCCGGCCCCTTTGGTTTATGAAGGGTCAGGGGCACGACCCCAACACACCACTATTATTTTGGGGGGAGACAGCGGCTACAGCTTCTTCTGACAACACGCGCAGCAGCTTCCCAGCATCACGGAATCATTTAGGTTGGAAAAGACCTTTAAGACCATCGAGTCCAACCATAAACCTGACCCTGTTAAGTCCACCAGCTTCTGCACCCGAGACAAGAGGGTTCATGGGGCAACCCAGCCTGGATCAAACAGCAGCTGAGGGATGCCAAAGCGTAGCCAGCAGGAAAGAGCTTCCTCCCCTGCAGGAGAAGGAGCTTGCCCCGTGGGGAAGAACAACGGCTGATTAATTTATCCTGAGACCCTGTTCTCTCTAATGAAACTACAGAATGATTACAGACTAGGGCAGGGATATCAAATAAAGTAATTATTAGATCCATGAGACAAGCAAACAAATAGAACTGAGCTGAGCTCCAAAATTAAGATGCCAACGAGAAACAATTACTTATCCTGGCTTTTCTCGGGGTTTGAATTAAGGATAGTTAACTTCACCGATGACATTAGTTACTGGAGATTGGGAGAATGACTAATGCCCTGTATGTAAATTCATTTTACAGCTAATCTGTGAGTGTGTTTTGCTGCATTTTGACCAGGAACACCTCCCCTCTGCCTCAGCGCAGGAGGACAAGTCCCCAGATGAAGCAGGGCAGCAAAGTCATCTGTAGACCTGACCCAGAGCGTTTGTACGGCACTTTTCCTGTATGGATATCGTAACAAATAAGGCTGTCCCAGGAAAGGTTTTCCAATACCAAAGCAATAAAAAGGTCCCGTGAGGCTCGGCGAATGTTTGTTTGAATGAGTTCATAGCAGCTGCATTTGTGCCAGTTCTGTGCTTGCTCTCCTCAGGTGTTCATGGAACTGAGATTTAATCAAATATTCCTGAAAACACGCTCCCCCAGCTCCTAAAGCAAGCTCTAAACCAGCAGCCCCGTGGTGGGAAATGAACTGGTGCAGCTGGGCGGCAGGGGCTGGGCTCCTGCCGGCAGCCCCCAAACCACAGCCCCCATTGCACGTTTTGCCCCTCAAACGCCCCGCCGCAGCAGAAACTCGAATTGCAGCTGGCTTGGGGCACTCGCACAGAGCAAAAGGTTGAATTTGTCAAATAAATGAGCTGTTGGAAAGCATTTGCTGGGCTTGGCTCCGTAACGGGCAGGTGAGAGCGGAGAGGGGTACGTTGAAGAAGCCGTTGCACCTCTGAAGCACAGCCATCGCCGAGCGGCACCGGGGGCAGCCCTGCGCCTCCCCCGGGGGCAGAGGAGCCTCCAACCATGTCCCCTGCAGGACGTCCCCCACCATCCTGCTCAGCCCGGCTTGAGCGTGACCCCCGGCGAGGCAGCACCGACCTACCCAGGGCTGAGCCTGGTCCTCAACATCAGAGCAAGAGGCGCCGTGCAAGGGGAGTACAGCTCACGTCACGCTGACGGGACACATTCGGGTCCTGAGGCTACGACCTACTCAGTGTTATGGGGGGGTGAATTGTGAGGCTTTTTCCCAAAAGACGTTTCTCCTGCTCAGATCAAAGCATCAGCCCATACTAACCAGGGAAGGGAAACGATCCAGCAATTGCCGGCTGAGCAGCCCCCCCGGACCCCCCCTCTGCTCCTCCTGCGAGGACACCACCCTACAGCCCTCATCTAAAAACGCCCATCCCTCACTCGCCGCTACCACGAAAGGCGGCTACGGGCGGTATTCCCGCAAGCACACCCAGTGCTGAGGGCAGGGGAGAGGCAGGGGCAGAGCAAAATGGAGAAAGGGCTTAAATAAGAGTAATAATAATTAAAAGGGTGGCTGGGAAATAGCTGTGCGAGATTGCACGGAGTCAACTTTGAAAAGTAGGCGGAGGACGGGGAAGATGACCGCTTCGTTTTCTCTGTGCAAGGTTATGCTCCTCTATATTTTATCCACCAACATTGTAATTTTATTTCTAAGCCTAATAAATTTCCCACAGAAGCCCTATTCATTCTTAAAGCTATGACTGCTGATTCAGGGAACTGTCATGATTTTCCATGCCAGCATCAGCTCACGCTGTACTAGAAAGGCAAGATAAGGACTAGAAAATAAAAAGCAACATCGTGCTTTTACCCAGGAGAGACGGCTTGGGGGGATTCGACAGTCTTATTTTGCTGATCACCAGCCTCTGGGATAGGCTCTGCGAGCAATTAATGAAATGCAGGCTGCAAGAACCATCATTTCACAAGAAATCTGCCCTTTTTTATACTGAAATTTAGAGATAAACCTGGGGTCTGGGTCTCCCCATCACCACTCCAATTCCCTGTTGTGAATTGCTGAATCTCTGTGCTGTACTGCTCAGGCTGAGAAAACCACCCAAGCGTGGATAACGGGGGGGTAAGAACACGACAGACACCTCTGCACCATCCCAAGGACCACGGTACAGATTCCCACCAGCAATCCCACAATGCCAGACCAGAAAAAGGGGATTTTTTTTTTTTCTAGATTCAAAACAGATGTCATCTGTATCTCAGAAAGACTTTCAGTTTCCCTTTGCAAACAGAGAACACGACCATCTCCACTGCACAACACGTATGGTACCACCACAGGTCAAGTCTGCAGCCCCACAACGCCCCAGCTCCGGACACTGAGGGACCATTTGGAAGCAGGCAGCACGCCAGGCTACCCTGCCCTCGGGCTTCTTTCAAAGACTACCAAGAGGATTATAGCAAAAATGCTGCCTATTTTTTGATCCTGACGTCTGTCCAGCAGTAAGTGGTCTGTCACCACCAAACTCTGCCGGTTTGCCATCCAGAATCAGTCACACCCCGCTGTCCCATGGGGACCGCGTTTCCGCAGGCAGCCTCACCTGCCGTGTCCTCTGTTCACATTTTTCCTTTTAAAAAAAAACCCCACTGGTAAAGTCAGATTTCAAATATTTGATTTCAGTGGCCCTTTTTCCCTTGGGTCTGCTCTTCACATGCTTCTCTCCCCCAACCCCACCGCCTGTCACTGCGCTGAGAAACCGCAGCAGGCAGCTAGGCAGAGCCACGGGCTGAGCAGCAGGAATTGCTGCGTTTGTACACGTTCCCTTTCCTAAGGTTATTTCTCTCGTAATAGAAGTCTTGGAATTCTCTTTGAAGCTGTTCTAATTGGGGAAGAGCTGGCTCTTGCCAGCTGTGATAACACTGCTGCTTGCCATCGAAGAGGTGTCTTCTGACTTGGTTTGCCTGGCTGCTGGCACAATTTGCGAAGCGGCCAACCTCATCTTCATTTATTTATTGGCTCTACTCAAGCAACAGCTACAAGTTAATTACAGTTTGCTTTTTGTGACACAAACCCATGCTGTAAAACGTTTTTATCAGTGATCACATCCTTGGATTACTCTGTTCATTGTGATCTGGCTTCATCACGAAGAGTATTCCAATTTAGCAGACGATTTCCTCAGCTTATCTTTGCGGTGGCAACGCATGTTGCCCTGGCAGAAAGTGAGGTGAAACCATAGAATCACAGAATGGTTTGGGTGGGAAGGGACCCCCAGAGGTCCCCCAGCCCAACCCCCCTGCAGGAGCAGGGACACCTTGAACCACATCAGGTTGCTCACAGCCCCGTCCAACCTGGCCTGGAATGGTCCCAGGGATGGGGCCTCCACCCCCTCTCTGGGCAACCCCTGCCAGGGTTTCACCACCTTCAGCATAAAGAATTTCTTCCTTAGATCCAGTCTAAACCTCCCCTGCTTCAGTTTAAAGCCATCCCCCCTTGTCCTGTCCCAGCTGGCCCTACTAAAAAGCTTGTCCCCCCCTTTCCTCTGGGCCCCCTTGAAGCCCTGAACAGCCTCAACCATCAGGTGTGGGTTGGGAATGACGCTTCTGTATCAAGTGTTCTCCATTTAAATCTACCACCATTTCTACTACTAAAAGACCTGGAGCAGCAACCCAGCCTTTTTGTAATAATTTATAACTCGGTGACTAAAGGGGAAAGAGCTGCCCGATCCACCTCCACCCCGCGCAGCCCCGACTCCTGGCGGTGGATTTGTCGATCATGTTTACAGGCGCCTTTCTGCCACAGTCAGAAATTCTCATCCCATTTTGATCTGCGCCATAAAAATGCAGTAGGACTGATATACACCCAAGGACTTTCTGTTGATTTGTTTCTGTCGCGCAAGCTATGTCTAATTTATGTATAACTTATCTCATTCTATTAGATCACTTTGTAATCATATTTAATTTAGATTTATTCCCGACAGTTCAGGCTAGCTCCAGGCATTTAATTAAATTTTGCCCTCTTAAGCCACTTAGTCAGTCTAGATTTCAAACATGATGTAGTTTTTCCTCGGACAGCTCTTTTCTCTCCATAACCTTTGAATTGGTAATTTGTGCGGTTGCATCTTGCATGACATTTTCAAGAAGTCCTTTAAAACCTGGCCTCGATGCTGCATGGCGTGAGCAGCGGGCGAGGGAGCCCAGCACCACCCGGCCGTGCTTTCACGGCAGCGACGCCATTTGGACGCCGTTTTCCCCACTCATAGAGACCCAAAACCGCAGCCACCGAGTCGCACGCGCACAAGGGCTGAGGCCAGAAGTAGGGACCGTAAAGCTAATAAACTGTGCTATTAAATCACAAATCTGGTTTGGTTTTGAAGACTTGAATTGAGAATTAAAATGCATGGTTTACAAAAATTCAAGTAGAAAAATATTGGTTGAAAAATCCTAGAATGCAATTAATATCAATTCAAATTATTTTTAGTCAAGATTATTGCCCTTTAGGACATGGCCATGAAAATACCCAGAAAAAGAAGAAAAATACTGAAAATTAGGATTAGAAAATAGCTGCATATACAGTGTTTACTAACTACTTCAGTTTTCTTCCCTGAGTTTTATTAATAAAAGCAAAAAACCTTCACAGGAACGGGACTCAATGGTTTCTGAAGAATTCTCGCTCTCCTGCTGATTACTGGAATTCTTTCCCCTTCTGCTATTGCCAACAAATTACAGGATTTCAGAGAGAGGAACAGACTCTGAATTTCCTTTTGGGCTGCGATCGGCCTCACCTTTGCTGCTCAGGCCTGAGCAAACCCCTCCGAGTTTCACCCGTGCTCTCCTCCCCACCGCAAATCCTCCCGCTTCGCTTTCTCCTGCCGCTGTCGCCTTTGAGGCCACCAAGAGGCGGACGGGACGCGGCTCCGGAGCGGCCACGCTCCCCGCACCTTCTGGCCCAGCCTGGAGCTCCCAAAGCACCGACACAACCCGGCTGCTGCCGTCCTGCAGAGAGCACCGCAGGGGCCGCTGGGCTCATCGTAATGCAAATTCACTTAAATTCCACTAATACATCTCAATTTTTCACCCAGCAATATGATCTACGGTTCCGATATAACTCAACCTCCTTACGTGTTTCAGGAGTTAAATGAATCATATCCAGACAGCCCTTCAAACGCCGCCTTTTCCTCCGCACGCAGACCTCCTCAAACAGACACAGGGCGAGCCCCGCGCCCCCCTTCATCAGCTTCAAGGGACTGGAACCCACGTGGCCGTGGATCCCAGGGATCGGGATGTTGATGGACACACAGACAATCCTCTGGGGTTAGCACCCCATCCCTGTGCATTGCTATCTCAGAGGAAGGCATCAGAAGAACCCGTCTGCAAGGAGCTCTCCTGCCCCTGGTGGAGCTCGGGCACTGGGATAACCCTTCCGTAGTTCCTGGCTTTCTTTCTAAGCCCGACCGGTTGTTTCAACCCTTCCTCCCCCAGCCCGTTGGATTCACAGCATCCACAGAAACGTCCGGACCATTTTAGCAACCTCCATTTAGCCCTGCCTGGCAGGAGCAGCGAGTGCCGTGAGGGGCATTTTCCCAAAGCTGATTCCTGAAGGGTTGAAGAGGACCCTGACTTGCCAGGTAGCCCGACTCCCAAGCCCACAAGTGCGGGGGGCACCCGGGATCCCTGTACACCACTGCTGGATTGCAGCAGCGCATTGAGGCACCCCGGCCTTACTGCATGAAAAATATCGTAAATCTGTTTTTCTTCTCGCTCTTCTTATGGGACGCAGACAAGAGCAAAGGGACAGTTCCCGTGGACATCCAGCCACCGTTAGGAGCAAAGCGGACGGAGCCGCTGGGGTACGAGTGCTGCTGGTACCCAAGCAGCCTCTTGGACACCTCAACTCTCACAGTGGTTGCTCTCTTTCAGGAATCACACGTGTAGATAAAGCTTCTTTTGCGTTCCGTATCATAGCATTTTGTGATCACAAAAAAGTAGAAATCAAGAAAACTGTATTTCATTTGCTCGCTTTCCATTTTCCCCTCCCTACCAGAGGTCGTTTTGCTCCCGCACAGCCGCTCTCCTACCTCGGGCAGAGCTGCTCTTTGTCGTTCTCCTTTCATCGTTTATTTTCAAAGCTGCTCTATAAACTTTCTATCAATGCATTACTAATAATCTTAACAGACTTTTACCAAGGAAAACCATGGGTTTCGTTGGCAAGAGGCCTTTCTCTGGACCTCAAGCGCTGACATTTTTTTGACAATTTATCTAAAGTCAATTGTCTTCTATTTACTTTTTTCAGCTGCTTCCAGAGTGACAACGCTTTTTAGGTCTGACAAATCACCCGCTTGCTGTACTCTCTCTTTTGGTTTTTCCCCACCACACATAAATCTTGACAAACCCCACAGTACCTTGCTAACAATATCTCACTTCAAACGCAGCCCCGTGTTTCATTAATTTTTCGCATCCTGTCACTTGCATTGCCACCAGAAAAAAAAAAAAAAGCATCAACAAAACATTTTTAAATGCTTTTGAGGCTCTAAATTGATGGCCAGTTTAGGTACGTTTCCAGTCGTTTAACTTTTAGGACAGTGACGCGTTCCTTGCCCCCATCTCCCCCCGGGAATCATTAAGTGCTCACCCAGGAGCAGACCCTGGAAGATGCCGGAGCCGGCAGGAGCCGCGGCTGCTCCGTCCCCACTGCGGGCAGCGAGAGGTGGCCGTGCCCCCGGGGCATCCCCAGGCCCCTTGATCCATCCAGCTCCTCGGGGCATCCCCAGGCCCTTTGGTCCATCCAGCTCC